>CM042380.1:0-65000 GCA_023634145.1 Thymallus thymallus | reverse complement strand
TTTGAATTATTTGTGGATCTGTGTAATCTGAGGGAAATATGTGTCTCTAATATGGTCATACGTTTGTCAGGAGGTTAGGAAGTGCAGCTCAGTTTCCACCTCATTTTGTGGGCAGTGTGCACATAGCCTGTCTTCTCTTGAGAGCCAGGTCTGCCTACAGCGGCCTTTCTCAATAGCAAGGCTATGATCACTGAGTCTGTACATAGTCAAATCTTTCCTTAAGTTTGGGTCAGTCACAGTGGTCAGGTATTCTGACACTGTGTACTCTCTGTTTAGGGACAAATAGCATTCTAGTTTGCTCTGTTTTTTTGTTAATTCTTTCCAATGTGTCAAGTAATTATCTTTTTGTTGTCTCATGATTTGGTTGGGTCTAATTGTGTTGCTGTCCTGGGGCTCTGTGGGTTCTGTTTGTGTTTGTGAACAAAGCCCCAGGACCAGCTTGATTAGGGGACTCTTCTCCAGGTTCATCTCTCTGTAGGTGAAGGCTTTGTTATGGAAGGTTTGGGAATCGCTTCCTTTTAGGTGGTTGTAGAATTTAACAGCTCTTTCTGGATTTAGATAATTAGGGGGTATTGTCCTTATTTATTTATTTTTTTAAACCTAACACTCTATAACAATGTATAGTGTACATATTCAGCCATCCACCCATACCATGCAATGTCTCTTTATAGCTTTTTTGCACTCCAGACTTCTTGTATTTCTATACTTTTTCATACTGCCGCTCTATGTATCATGTATCGTGTATCTGTCTTTTGTGTATTTTCATTCTGGTATTTTGCACCTGCCCTGTGTTTTTTCGTAGCTGCTTGACGAAGAAATTTCCCCTTGAGGATCAATAATCTATCTATCTACAGTGGGGAGAACAAGTATTTGATACACTGCCGATTTTGCAGGTTTTCCCACTTACAAAGCATGTAGAAGTCTGTAATTTTTATCATAGGTACTCTTCAACTGTGAGTGACGGAATCTAAAACAAAAATCCAGAAAATCACACTATGATTTTTAAGTAATTAATTTGCATTTTATTGCATGACATAAGTATTTGATACATCAGAAAAGCAGAACTTAATATTTGGTACAGAAACCTTTGTTTGCAATTACAGAGATCATACGTTTCCTGTAGTTCTTGACCAGGTTTGCACACACTGCAGCAGGGATTTTGGCCCACTCTTCCATACAGACCTTCTCCAGATCCTTCAGGTTTCGGGGTTGTCGCTGGGCAATACAGACTTTCAGCTCCCTCCAAAGATTTTCTATTGGGTTCAGGTCTGGAGACTGGCTAGGCCACTCCAGGACCTTGAGATGCTTCTTACGGAGCCACTCCTTAGTTGCCCTGGCTGTGTGTTTCGGGTCGTTGTCATGCTGGAAGACCCAGCCACGACCCATCTTCAATGCTCTTACTGAGGGAAGGAGGTTGTTGGGCAAGATCTCGCGATACATGGCCCCATCCATCCTCCCCTCAATACGGTGCAGTCGTCCTGTCCCCTTTGCAGAATAGCATCCCCAAAGAATGATGTTTCCACCTCCATACTTGACGGTTGGGATGGTGTTCTTGGTGTTGAACTCATCCTTCTTCTTCCTCCAAACACGGCGAGTGGAGTTTAGACCAAAAAGCTCTATTTTTGTCTCATCAGACCACATGACCTTCTCCCATTCCTCCTCTGGATCATCCAGATGGTCATTGGCAAACTTCAGACGGGCCTGGACATGCACTGGCTTGAGCAGGGGGACCTTGCGTGCGCTGCAGGATTTTAATCCATGACGGCGTAGTGTTACTAATGGTTTTCTTTGAGACTGTGGTCCCAGCTCTCTTCAGGTCATTGACCAGGTCCTGGCGTGTAGTTCTGGGCTGATCCCTCACCTTCCTCATGATCATTGATGCCCCACGAGGTGAGATCGTGCATGGTGCCCCAGACCGAGGGAATTTGACCGTCATCTTGAACTTCTTCCATTTTCTAATAATTGCGGCAACAGTTGTTGCCTTCTCACCAAGCTGCTTGCCTATTGTCCTGTAGCCCATCCCAGCCTTGTGCAGGTCTACAATTTTATCCCTGATGTCCTTACACAGCTCTCTGGTCTTGGCCATTGTGGAGAGGTTGGAGTCTGTTTGATTGAGTGTGTGGACAGGTGTCTTTTATACAGGTAACGAGTTCAAACAGGTGCAGTTAATACAGGTAATGAGTGGAGAACAGGAGGGCTTCTTAAAGAAAAACTAACAGGTCTGTGAGAGCCGGAATTCTTACTGGTTGGTAGGTGATCAAATACTTATGTCATGCAATAAAATGCAAATTAATTATTTCAAAATCCTACAATGTGATTTTTCTCACAGTTGAAGTGTACCTATGATAAAAATTACAGACCTCTACATGCTTTGTAAGTAGGAAAACCTGCAAAATCGGCAGTGTATCAAATACTTGTTCTCCCCACTCTATCTATCTATCTATCTATCTATCTATCTATCTATCTATCTATCTATCTATCTATCTATCTATCTATCTATCTATCTATCTATCTATCTATCTATCTATCTATCTATCTATCTATCTATCTATCTATCTATCTATCTATCTATCTATCTATCATCTTAGTACACTGAGGATATTTTAGCAGAATTCTGCATGCAGAGTCTCAATTTGGTGTTTGTCCCATTTTGTGAATATTTGGTTGGTGAGCGGAACCCCAGACCTCACAACCATAAAGGGCAATGGGTTCTAGAACTGATTCAAGTATTTTTAGCCAGATCCTAATGTTGAATTTTATGTTCCTTTTGATGGCATAGTAGTCCCTTCTTGCCTTGTCTCTCAGATCGTTCACAGCTTTGTGGAAGTTACCTGTAGCACTGATGTTTAGGTCGAGGTATGTATCGTTTTTTTGTGCTCTAGGGCAACGGTGTCTAGATGGAATTTGTATTTGTTGTCCTGGCAACTGGACCTTTTTTGGAACACCATTATTTTAGTCTTACTGTGATTTACTGTCAGGGCCCAGGTCTGGCAGAATCTGTGCAGAAGATCTAGGTGCTGCTGGTCGCCCTCCTTGGTTTGTGACAGAAGCACCAGACCATCAGCAAACAGTAGACATTTGACTTCAGATTCTAGTAGTGTGAGGCAGGGTGTTCTAGCAGAATGTTCTAGTGCCCTCGCCAATTTGTTGATATATATGTTGATAGATAGATAAATAGATAGGTACTTTATTGATCCCCCGGGGGGGAAATTTCATTATCAAGCAGCTACAACAAAACACAGGGCAGGTGCAAAATGCCACAACGAAAGTACACAAAAGACAGATACACGGTACATGATACATAGAGCGGCAGTATGAAAAAGTATAGAAATACAGGATATCTGGAGTGCAAAAAAAAGCTATAAAAGGACATTGCATAGTATGAGTGGTTGGCTGAATATGTACACTATACATTGGTGGATGTTGGATGGTTAACTATACTATACAGGTTGATGGCAGAGAAATACTTCAGTAGCTAATGCGTATGATATGAGCGAGGGTAATAATAGTTTACTTAATAGACAGACTGGGTAAATGAACAGGTAAGTGAAAATTTTGCATGGTTAAATTAGCTGTACAGTTAGGTATACAGTTATATTTACAGATAAGTGAATACTTGCATGTTTACACAAACTGTACAGGTAAATGACAGGAAGAGATACTTTAATAGCTAAATGTGTGTATGATATCATTGGGGTAATAATAGTAATTCCCTTAAAATACAGTCCTTAGTGCGCAGGGTTTAATTACAGACAACTGCACTTATTGCACATTCGATATACTAAAAGCAATGAGAAAAGGTGCAACTGGCAGGATACTAATATGCATTCCTGAGTGAATGCCTAGGTCCAATAATTACTTACAATATTGCATGTGATCTAATATAACAACTGTACATGGGTATGTATATACAGACCTGTATGAATAAGTAGGTCCTGAGTGGATGAGTGCTGACGGAACAGAGTTACTCACAGATGGATGCATAATTGTTAAACTAGGTCCTAGCACCCCAACAGTTCCAGATCTATGTTGCCGACGGCACGGCACCCCGGTGAGGCATTATATAGTCTCATAGCCGCCGGCAGGAAGGACCTCCTGTAGCGCTCTCTGGCACACCGTGGTGGGATCAGTCTGTGACTGAAAGAGCTCCTCTGCGTCATAACCATAGCGTGCAGAGGGTGGGTGACGTTGTCCATGATGGCCAGCAGTTTGGCCAGGATCCGTCTCTCCGCCACCTCCTCTAGAGTGTCAAGGCTCATCCCCAGGACAGAGCTAGCCTTCCTGATCAGCTTATTTACCCGAGAAGCATCACCGGCTTTGATGTTTGCTCCCCAGCACACCACTGCAAAATAGATGGCCAGTACCACAGACTGGTAGAAGGTATGCAGTAGTTTACTGCACACGTTGAAGGACCTGAGCCTCCTCAGAAAGTAGAGTCGGCTCTGGCCCTTTTTGTACAGGGCCCCGGTGTTACCAGCCCATTCCAGTCTGTTGTCCATATGGACACCCAAGAACTTGTATGACTCAACCATTTCCACATCCATCCCCTTTATAGGGACTGCAGTCAGTTGTGCCTTGGTTCTCCTGAAGTCCACCACCATCTCCTTAGTTTTGCTGATGTTGAGCTGAAGGTGGTTCTGCTCACACCACAACACAAAGTCACTGATTGTGCTCCTGTACTCCTCCTCCTGCCCACCCCTGATGCACCCTACAATAGCAGAGTCATCCGAGAACTTCTGTAGGTGGGCTTAAGCTGCATCCCTGTCTCACCCCATGGCACTGTGGAAAGAATTGTGTGTTTTTTGCCAATGTTTGTGGTCATAGATTTTATAACTTTTTTTCAATTTTCTGTAACTCAGAACCTGAAGCAAGGAGATGCCCTTCCATTTGTGGAAATGTGAAATTAATGTAGGAGAATATAACACATTAGATCTGGTTAATGATAATGTAGGAGAATATAACACATTAGATCTGGTTAATGATAATGTAGGGGAATATAACACATTAGATCTGGTTAATGATAATGTAGGAGAATATAACACGTTAGATCTGGTTAATGATAATGTAGGAGAATATAACACATTAGATCTGGTTAATGATAATGTAGGAGAATATAACACATTAGATCTGGTTAATGATAATGTAGGAGAATATAACACATTAGATCTGGTTAATGATAATGTAGGAGAATATAACACATTAGATCTGGTTAATGATAATGTAGGAGAATATAACATTAGATCTGATTAATGATAATGTAGGAGAATATAACACATTAGATCTGGTTAATGATAATGTAGGAGAATATAACACATTAGATCTGGTTAATGATAATGTAGGAGAATATAACACATTAGATCTGGTTAATGATAATGTAGGAGAATATAACACATTAGATCTGGTTAATGATAATGTAGGAGAATATAACACATTAGATCTGGTTAAAGATAATGTAGGAGAATATAACACATTAGATCTGGTTAATGATAATGTAGGAAAAAATAACACATTAGATCTGGTTAAAGATAATGTTGGAGAATATAACACATTAGATCTGGTTAATGATAATTTAGGAGAATATAACACATTAGATCTGGTAAAAGATAATACAAAGAAAACAACATGCGTTTCTTTGGGCGGGGTTGTCTCATCATCTTTGAAATGCAAGAGAAAGGCCATCTTATTACTTAGGAGTCCAGGGCCACTAGATGACAGCAGTGTATGTGCAAAGTCTTATACATATTCAATGAACCATTGCATTACTGTTCAAAATGCTGTATGAAGTCTGGCCAAATGTGCCTATTGGTTTGTTGATACATTTTCAAGTACAAAACTGTGCACTCTCCTCAAACAATAGCATTTTGTACATAATGTTGCTAATACCGTCTCTTATGACCGAAAACAACTTCTGGACATCAGAACATTGATTACTCACCACTACGAGCTGGAAGCTTGTTTTTCCATTCAACGAGTCCGACGAGCCCGTGTCCCGTGTAAATAGTTTGTAATTTGTTTGTCTTTCCATCTTTTTTATTGTTCCCGATTTACCTCTCCTGCAACCCGCCTCACCCGACGTGAAACGGATCTAATATCTTTATTTCTTTACTTTTCATTATTTAACTGAACCGCAGTCAGAAGCTAGCCTGCTGATGTTCTGCCTGCATCAGCCGCTTTTAGTTCGGACATTATCGGCCAGTCTGCACAGCGCGCTACCAACCCAGTGCATATCGGACTGCGTTCCCTTCCACTTCACCGGATTTCTACTGAAATCACAGGACCATCACACCGGATCATCGCAGCTAGCTAGCTGCAATCGAGTGACTGCTGTTTTGGCTAAACTCCAATGTCCATATGCTACCTAAGCTAGCCGTGAGCTAGGCCCATCTCCCGGACAGCTGACGTGTACTAGCTATTCTCCCGGGCTACAGTACCTTTGTCAACCTGCCTGGACCTTCTACTGGCGACACAGAGCCACCGCGACTGGTCTTCCGATGTAGTTGTCCGACGTGGTCTCAATAGGCTTTTCCTATGCGACGTCGCTGAAGTTTAATCCGCTAGCCCCGGCCTGCTAGCACTCTGAACGGCCTGCTAGCACTCTGTGCCTCGCCTAGTCCAGCGCCCACTGAACTGCTCCCTGGCTCACCTCTCTGCTGCTCATTGGATCCTATGATTACTCAGCTTCACAGCTGATGCCTGCAGGACTGTCTGGTTATATGGTATTTCTTTCTGTTTAACTACCAGGCCTCAGGTCCTGTGTGTAGTACATCACATTTCTCTATATGACCCTCTTTGTCCATTCATCACCATTATCCGTCGTTGTCTTAGCCCTCTTAATTAACTGTGTTTGTTTTTATTTCAATATGTCTTGTCTGTTGCTGTTTAGGTTAACTATTATTATTTTATTTCACTGTAGAGCCCCCAGTCCTGCTCAACATGCCTCAGATAGCTCCTTTGTCCCCCCCCCACCCCCCACCCCCCCTCACACATGCGGCTACCTCACCTGGTTTAACTGGTGTCTCCAGAGATGCAACCTCTCTCTTCATTACCCAACGCCTAGGTTTACCTCCACTGAATTCACATCCTACCATATCCTTGTCTGTACATTATGCCCTCAATCTATTCCACCACGCCCAGAAATCTGCTCCTTTTATTCTCTGTACCCAACGTGCTAGACGACCAGTTCTTAAAGCCCTTAGCCGAACACTTATTCTACTCCTCCTCTGGTGATGTAGAGGTAAACCCAGGTCCTGTAGCCCCCAGTACTACACCTATTCCCCAGGCGCTCTCATTTGTTGACTTCTGTAACCGTAAGAGCCTTGCTTTCTTGCATGTTAACATCAGAAGCCTCCTCCCTAAGTTTGATTTATTCACTGCTTTAGCACATTCCGCCAACCCTGATGTCCTAGCTGTGTCTGAATCCTGGCTTAGGAAGGCCACCAAAAATTCTGAAATTTCCATCCCCAACTACAATATTTCCCGTCAAGATAGAACTGCCAAAGGAGGTAGAGTTGCAATCTACTGCAGAGATAACCTGCAGAGTTCTGTCATACTGTCCAGGTCTGTGCCCAAACAGTTTGAGCTTCTACTCTTAAAAATCCACCTGTTACAGACCCCCCTCAGCCCCCAGCTGTGCCCTGGACTCCATATGTGAATTGATTGCCCCCCATCTATCTTCAGAGTTTGTACTGTTAGGTGACTTAAACTGGGATATGCTTAACACCCCGGCTGTCTTTCAATCTAAGATAGATGCCCTCAATCTCACACAAATTATCAAGGAACCCACCAGGTACAACCCAAAATCCGTAAACATGGGTACTATCATTGCCTGCGTTCGTAATGGGTCCGCGGTCAAACGACCACCCCTTATCACTGTCAAACGCTCCCTAAAACACTTCAGTGAGCAGGCCTTACTAATCGATCTGGCCCGGGTACCCTGGAAGGAGATTGACCTCATCCCGTCAGTAGATGATGCCTGGTTGTTCTTTAAAAGTGCTTTCCTCACCATCCTAAATAAACATGCCCCTTTCAAAAAACGTAGAGCTAAGAATAGATATAGCCCTTGGTTCACCCCAGACTTGACTGCCCTTGACCAACACAAAAACATCCTGTGGCGCACTGCATTCGCATCGAATAGCCCCCGCGATATGCAACCTTTCAGGGAAACCAGGAACAAATATACACAGTCAGTTAGAAAAAGCAAAGGCCAGCTTTTTCAAACATAAATTTGCATCCTGTAGTATTAATTCCAAAAAGTCTGGGACACTGTAAAGTCCATGGAGAATAAGAGCATCTCTTCCCAGTTGCCCACTGCATTGAGGCTAGGAAACACTGTCACCACAGATTTTAAATTCACAATAATTGAAAATTTCAACAAGCATTTTGCTACGGCTGGCCATGCTTTCCACCTGGCTACCTCTACCCCGGCCAACAGCTCTGTACCCCCCGCAGCAACCTGCCCAAACCCCCCCCCCGCTTCTCCTTCACCCAAATCCAGACAGCTGATGTTCTGAAAGAGCTGCTAAATCTGGAACCCTACATATCTGCTGGGCTAGACAATCTGGACCCTTTCTTCCTAAAATTATCAGCCAAAATTGTTGCAACCCCTATTACCAGCCTGTTCAACCTCTCTTTTGTATAGTCTGAGATCCCTAGAGATTGGAAAGCTGCCGCGGTCATCCCCCTCTTCAAAGGGGGAGACACTCTAGACCCAAACTGTTACAGACCTATATCCATCCTGCCCTGCCTTTCTAAAGTCTTCGAAAGCCAAGTTAATAAACAGATCACTGACTTCTTCGAATCCCACCGGACCTTCTCTGCTATGCAATCTGGTTTCCGAGCTGGTCATGGGTGCACCTCAGCTACGCTCAAGGTACTTAACGGTATCATAACCGCCATCGATAGAAGACAGTACTGTGCAGCCGTCTTCATCAACCTGGCCAAGGCTTTCGACTCTGTCAATCACCGCATTCTTATTGGCAGACTCAACAGCCTTGGTTTCTCAAGTGACTGCCTAGCCTGGTTCTCCAACTACTTCTCAGACAGAGTTCAGTGCGTACAATCGGAGGGCCTGTTGTCCGATCCCCTGGCAGTCTCTATGGGGGTGCCACAGGGTTCAATTCTTGGGCCAACCCTATTCTCTATATACATCAACGATGTCGCTCTCGCTGCTGGTGACTCTGATCCATCTCTATGCAGACGACACAATTCTGTATACATCTGGCCCCTCTTTGGACACTGTGTTAACTAACCTTCAAACAAGCTTCAATGCCATACAGCACTCCTTCCGTGGCCTCCAACTGCTCTTAAATGCTAGTAAGACTAAATGCATGCTCTTCAATAGAACGTTGCCCGCACCCGCCCACCGGACTATCATCACTACCCTCGACGGGTCTGACATAGAATATGTGGACAACTACAAATACCTAGGTGTCTGGTTAGACTGTAAACTCAACTTCCAGACTCACATTAACCATCTCCAATCCAAAATTAAATCTAGAATCGGCTTCCTATTTCACAACAAAGCCTCCTTCACTCATGCTGCCAAACATGCCCTTGTAAAACTTACCATCCTACCGATCCTTGACTCCGGCGATGTCATTTACAAAATAGCCTCCAACACTCTCCTCAGCAAATTGGATGTAGTCTATCACAGTGCCATCCGTTTTGTTACCAAAGCCCCATATACTACCCACCACTGCGACCTGTATTCTCTCGTTGGCTGGCAAATCCCCGCCTTATTACAGCTCGCTGGTCACCATAGCAACACCTACCCGTAGCATGCGCTCCAGCAGGTATATCTCACTGGTCATCCCCAAAGCCAACACCTCCTTTGGCCGCCATTCCTTCCAGTTCTCTGCTGCCAATGACTGGAACGAATTGCAAAAATCCTTGAAGCTAGAGGTTCCTATCTACCTCACTAACTTTAAGCATCAGCTGTCAAAGCTGCTTATCGATCACTACACCTGTATATAGCCCTTCTATAAATAGCCCACACTACTACCTCATCCCCATATTTATTTTTTAACTTCTGCTCATTTTGCACTCCAGTATCTCTATTTGCACATCATCATTTGCACATTCCATCATTCCAGTGATTATGCTAATCTGTAATTTATTTCACCACTATGGCCTATTTATTGTCTTCCTAACCTTACTGCATTTTGCACTACATTTTGCACTCTGTATATAGATTTTCTATTGTGTTATTGACTGTACGTTTGTTTTATTCTCATGTGTAACTCTGTGTTGTTTTTGTCGCACTGCTTTGCTTTGTCTTGACCAGGTCGCATTTGTAAATGAGAACTTGTTCTCAACTGACCTACCTGGTTAAATAAAGGTGAAATAAAAATATAAAAATTTAGTCAAAAAACCTTCTGATTCCAGGAGGACCATGAGCTGTTGCTATCGATAAGGTGTCTGATTCATCATTTTCACCTTGAATAGAAGTAGAGGGAGGTTGCTTGTTGTGAGCGCTGAGGGAACTTTATGCACTTGGCCAGATGATTCTGCATCTTTGTTGCATTCAGTATTTACAAATGTACACAGCTTTTCCTTCTACATGAGCTGCAGTGAAATGTCTCCACACATCAGATAGTGATGATGCTGTGGCATTTTCCTGTAAAGATTAGAAAAAAAAGTGAACAAAAAACCCAAATACAATTCCATGTACAGATAAATAGTTAAGCAGTTAGATTAAACACCTCCAACATGATGGTTGATAGGTGATATTATTGACGAGGGTTGACCAGGGGCTGATGGGTAATATTATTTTTTTATTTTATTTTTATTTCACCTTTATTTAACCAGGTAGGTCAGTTGAGAACAAGTTCTCATTTACAACTGCGACCTGGTAAAGACAAAGCAAAGCAGTGCGACAAATAACAACACAGAGTTACACAGTAAAACAAACAGTCAAAAACACAATAGAAAATCTATATACAGAGTGCAAAATGTAGTGCAAAAATGCAGTAAGGTTAGGAGGTAGGACAATAAATAGACTATAGTGGTGAAATAAATTACAGATTATCATCATTAACACAGGAATGAAGGATGTGCAAATTATGATGTGCAAATAGAGATACTGGAGTGCAAGATTAGTGAAAATAAACAAAAAAATAAATATGGGGATGAGGTAGTAGTGTGGGCTATTTACAGAAGGGCTATATACAGGTGCAGTGATCGATAAGCAGCTTTGACAACTGATGCTTAAAGTTATTAAGGGAGATAGGAACCTCTAGTTTCAATGATTTTTACAATTCGTTCCAGTCATTGGCAGCAGAGAACTGGAAGGAATGGCAGCCAAAGGAGGTGTTGGCTTTAGGGGTGACCAGTGAGATATACCTGCTGGAGCGCATGCTACGGGTGGGTGTTGCTATGGTGACCAGCGAGCTGAGATAGGGCGGGGATTTACCTAATAAAGACTTATAGATGACCTGGAGCCAGTGGGTTTGGCGACGAATATATAGTGAAGGCCAGCCAACGAGAGCATACAGGTCGCAGTGGTGGGTAGTGTATGGGGCTTTGGTGACAAAACGGATGGCACTGTGATAGACTACATCCAATTTGCTAAGTAGAGTGTTGGAGGCTAGTTTGTAAATGACATCGCCGAAATCAAGGATCGGTAGGATAGTCAGTTTTACAAGGGCATGTTTGGCAGCATGAGTGAAGGAGGCTTTGTTGCGAAATAGGAAGCCAATTCTGGATTTAATTTTGGATTGGAGATGGTTGATGTGAGTCTGGAAGTTGAGTTTATAGTCTAACCAGATGCCTAGGTATTTGTAGGTGTCCACATATTCTAATTCGGATCCGTTGAGAGTAGTGATGATAGTCCGGTGGGCGGGTGCTGGCAACGTTCGATAGAAAAGCATGCACTTAGTTTTACTAGCATTTAAGAGCAGTTGGAGGCCACGGAAGGAGTGGGGTGATGGTTGACCAGGGGCTGATGGGTAATATTATTGATGATGGTTGACCAGGGGCTGATGGGTAATATTATTGACGAGGGTTGACCAGGGGCTGATGGGTAATATTATTGACGAGGGTTGACCAGGGGCTGATGGGTAATATTATTGATGAATCCTCTCCTCACTGACTCTACCATCTCTGATCGACCCTGACATTGTAGTCTGTAAAGATGTGTTGACAGCAGTACTAACCCTGTCTCTCTCTGTGTTTGTGTCTCAGGAGAAAGCCAGTGGGCGCCTGGTTAGATGTGAGCCCAGGGCTATGGCCCGACAGGTTGATTGTGGCACTCAGACTGATCCTGTGGTGGTTCTGTCTCTAGCCCAGGCTGCTGTTCTGGGGCTCATCTCTCAGAATGAGGTGTTCGGTGCTACCATTGCTCCTAATGGCTTCTACACAGGAGAACCTAAAGAGTCCCCTGCCCTGCCTGTAGAGGGGGTGGACTACGAATACGCTGATCAGCTGATAGGAGCTAACGGAGATTACCTGGGAGACAACCTGCCTGAAGACGGACATATGCAGCCCAGCTGTAGCCAGAGGAGGTGGCACGGACCACCCCCCGAGGGGAAGATGGTAGGGCCCGAGCGCCATGCTGGAGTGCTTGTGGACGGGTCGTCCCAAGTGAAAGGAGAGGGGGTTATCTCTGGCCTGACGTCCTGTGTCCACATGCTGAACAACCTAGCTACTATTAGAGGGGGATTGGTCCAGGTTGACCCCGCCTCTCTCCGGGCCGCCGCCCAGAAAGGCTGTGCTGAATGTGACAGAGACATGTCCAGCCAGCAGGCTAACACACACCCTAACACACACACCCAGGCCGGCCACAGCCATAAAGGCCTTCAGGGGCAGAGGGAGGAAGAGGAGGGGGAGGGAAACAGCATGATTAAAGGAGGACCCGAGGAGACTATCAGCAGCTACTTCCAGTCCAGCGAGGTGGGGGGGTACGAGGGCGGGGAGATCTACCATGAGAACAGCCAGGGTATGATGTGGGGTGACCAGCTGGAGCAGGGGGTGGGGGGAGGAGGAGGAGGAGGAGGAGGAGGAAGAGGAGGAGCAGGAAGAGGTGGGACCCATCGCCACCACGGCCGGAGGGTTGACCGTCTAGACATAAACATCCAGATAGATGAGTCGTACTGCGTGGACGTGGGGGAGGGGCTGAAGAGATGGAAGTGTCGTATGTGTGACAAGTCTTACACCTCCAAATACAACCTGGTAACTCACATCCTGGGTCACCAGGGTATCAAGCCCCACGCCTGCCCACACTGTGGGAAGCTGTTTAAACAGCCCAGCCACCTGCAGACCCACCTGCTCACCCACCAGGGAACTAGACCTCATAAATGTAGCGTGTGTAAGAAGGGTTTCACCCAGACCTCCCACCTGAAGAGACACATGCTACAGCATACTGACGTCAAACCTTACAGCTGCCGCTTCTGTCGCCGTGGCTTCGCCTACCCCAGCGAGCTCCGCGCCCACGAGACCAAACACGAGCGCGGGCGCTGCCACGTGTGTTCCCAGTGTGGCATGGAGTTCCCCACCTATGCCCATCTGAAGCGCCACCAGACCAGCCACCAGGGACCCACTACCTACCAGTGTACAGAATGCAACAAGTCCTTCAGCTACCGCAGCCAGCTGCAGAACCATCTACTGAAACACCAGAGTCCTCGCCCATACTCCTGCTCCCACTGCGGACTGGAGTTTGTCCAGTTACACCACCTCCGCCAGCACGCCCTCACACACAAGGTACCTAACTCTGACCCCTGACCCCTAACCATAACCCTCCGCCAGCACGCCCTCACACACAAGGTACCTAACTCTGACCCCTGACCCCTAACCATAACCCTCCGCCAGCACGCCCTCACACACAAGGTACACTACATAGCCAAAAGTATGTGGACACCCCTTCAAATTAGTGGGTTCGGCTATTTCAGCCACACCCGTTGCTGACAGGTGTATAAAATTGAGCACACAGCCATGCAATCTCCATAGACAAACATTAGCAGTAGAATGGCCTTACTGAAGAGCTCAGTGACTGACAGACACAGTGGGTAGAGACAGACAGACAGACAGACAGACAGACACACAGACAGTGGGTAGAGACAGACAGACAGACAGACAGACAGACAGACAGACAGACAGACAGACAGACAGACAGACAGACAGACACACAGTGGGTAGAGACAGACAGACAGACACACAGTGGGTAGAGACAGACAGACGGTCAGGGGATACCTAGTCAGTTCCACAACTGAATGCATTCAAGTGAAATGTGTCTAACCCTCTGAATCAGAGAGGTGGGGGGGCTGCCTTAATCAACGTCCATGTCGTTAGGGTTAGGGGTAGGGGTTAGGGTTAGGGGTTAGGGGTTATGGTTAGTGTGCTAACTGCCTTTTTCAGCAGAACGGCAGATTTTTCAACCTTGCCAGCTCAAGGATTCGAACCAGCATCCTTTTGGTTACTGGCCCAAAAGCTCTTAAGCGCTAGTCTACCTCTGTCTGCAATGATCTAGAACATCCAAAGAATCAATGATCTAGAACATCCAAAGAATCAATGATCTAGAACATCCAAAGAATCAATGATCTAGAACATCCAAAGAATCAATGATCTAGAACATCCAAAGAATCAATGATCTAGAACATCCAAAGAATCTATAATGTATCCCGTTCAGACCTGGCTCAGATGCATACCAATCATATCCTTGATTTATTCTGCACTGAACAATGGAATGGAATATTCCCTAACAGGCCAATCACCAAGCCTTTAGAAGTACATCCCCTATCTAGGTCTGATCCTAATATAGTCATGCTTTTCCTTCAGCTTCATGTTCATTCTGCTGCAATGGTCCTCATCTAACTGTCCTCCTGTGTTCTTATTGGTCAGTGGTCCTCATCTAACTGTCCTCCTGTGTTCTTATTGGTCAGTGGTCCTCATCAAACTGTCCTCCTGTGTTCTTATTGGTCAGTGGTCCTCATCAAACTGTCCTCCTGTGTTCTTATTGGTCAGTGGTCCTCATCAAACTGTCCTCCTGTGTTCTTATTGGTCAGTGGTCCTCATCTAACTGTCCTCCTGTGTACTTATTGGTCAGTGGTCCTTATCTAACTGTCCTCCTGTGTTCTTATTGGTCAGTGGTCCTCATCAAACTGTCCTCCTGTGTTCTTATTGGTCAGTGGTCCTCATCAAACTGTCCTCCTGTGTTCTTATTGGTCAGTGGTCCTCATCTAACTGTCCTCCTGTGTTCTTATTGGTCAGTGGTCCTCATCTAACTGTCCTCCTGTGTTCTTATTGGTCGGTGGTCCTCATCTAACTGTCCTCCTGTGTTCTTATTGGTCAGTGGTCCTCATCTAACTGTCCTCCTGTGTTCTTATTGGTCAGTGGTCCTCATCTAACTGTCCTCCTGTGTTCTTATTGGTCAGTGGTCCTCATCTAACTGTCCTCCTGTGTTCTTATTGGTCAGGGAATGAAGGGTCATAAGTGTGAGGTGTGTTCCCGTGAGTTCACCTTGTCAGCCAACCTGAAGAGACACATGTTGATCCACAACAGCATCAGACCCTTCCAGTGTCACATCTGCTTCAAGAGCTTCATCCAGAAACAGACGCTCAAAACACACATGATCGTCCACCTGCCCGTCAAACCCTTCAAATGCAAGGTGAGTTTATATCCAGGGTTGGAACATGTTCAGGGAACCCAAATCCGGAAAATAACTAACTGCATTTTTCCACAACAGAAATGGAACCTGGAATGAAAGTAATCCATACTGTTCCGGAACAGAACTGTTATTTTAAAAGCATGGTTAATAACATTATTCTACATTCCAGGTATTTATTTTTAGTCCCACAACAAAACGCAACAAGGCGCCTATGCAAAGCCCTCACTCTGTCACTCAGAAACGTATTCTAATGTCTACCTGCAAGCTGGAAATCTTTTGCCTTTGCATGTTTAGGCTACCTGCCCCTCCCCCCTCTGAATCATAGGCTACTGCACTGACGTTACAAACTTAATTCAGAAGATAGGGAGAGAGATGTTTTATTAGCTAGAGAAGAATGGATGAACTTTCAATGCTAGTTAAGGACACTAGAGCTAGTTACAGTATCACATTTCCTGTTGGATTTACACTACATGACCAAAAGTATGTGGACACCTGCTCGTCAAACATCTCATTCCAAAATCATGTGCATTAATATGGAGTTGGTCCCTCTTTGCTGCTATAACAGCCTCCACTCTTCTGGGAAGGCTTCCACTAGATGTTGGATCATTGCTGCCAACATTGCTTTCCAATTCATCCCAAAGGTGTTAGATGGGGTTGAGGTCAGGGCTCTGTCCATGCCAGTCAAGTTCTTCCACACTGATCTCGACAAACCATTTTCCCCAAACTGTTGCCACAAAGTTGGAAGCACAGAATGGTCTAGAATGTAATTGTATGCTGTAGCATTAAGATTTCCCTTCACTGGTACAATATAAATAAGAGTATTGCACGAAAAAAATATATTAGAGACCTTTTTACAGCCTTGCCTTTCTTGCAGCAAACAAGTGACATAAAATGAATTATAAATAAGAGTATTGCATAAAAAACTAACTATATTACAGAAACAGTGCAATATGCATAATGTAGCATTGTTCTACAGCCTTACCTTTCTTGCAGCAAAGTCATCTATGATCTCATCATAAGACAGCTGTTGTGAGACCCCATGATTTATACTAATTTTAGTATTTGTTTTACCTTTATTTTACTAGGCAAGTCAGTTAAGAACAAATTCTTATTTTCAATGACGGCCTAGGAACAGTGGGTTAACTGCCTTGTTCAGGGGCAGAACGACAGATTTATACCTTGGATTCGATCCAGCAACCTTTCGGTTACGGGCCCAACACTCTAACCACTGGGCTACCTGCCGCCCCAATGATGGAAAGTCCACTGAGACGTTCTTGCACTGTAGTAGATCTCAGGTAGGTTTTAATCAGTTTGAGCTTAAAGAAGCTCCTTTCAGCAGCAGCCACTGGAACAGGAAGAGTGGCAGTGATTCTCAGAGCTACCCACATATTGGGTACATTTCTGTCAGCTTCTTCTCGTGCAGGAAGGTCAAGAGTTCCATGTTTGTCATGTTTTTTGATGGCAAATGTGGAAAGTTTTTCAAGTTCC
The DNA here is from genome assembly GCA_023634145.1 of Thymallus thymallus. Lineage (NCBI taxonomy): Eukaryota > Metazoa > Chordata > Actinopteri > Salmoniformes > Salmonidae > Thymallus > Thymallus thymallus. The sequence goes on along the minus strand of CM042380.1, from coordinate 47,914 downwards.
CTGCCATCAATATCTGTCTGTCCGTCGTGGCTTAGAGCAGTGCTCAGGGTTTGACAGTGCTCTAGCAACTCTTCTTTTGACATGTTGGGGAAGTTGAGGAGCACTCCAAATGTGTCCTTCACCTCTCCCAGGCTCTGAAATCTCTCATCAAGTGAAGAGGGCTGTATCCACTACCACATCAACAAATGTGGTTTCCATTTTTTGAAGTGCATCACCAATAGGCTCATCTGGAGCCTCATAACCAAAGTGCCTTTTTGTGGTTCTCAGCTGCTTTTGTTTGAGTACAGAATCCACTTTCATCTCCTCGCACATTTCCTTTGCACTTGTCTGTGCATCAGAAAATCCAGTGTTTCTGTAGCAGGGAATCTCTGGTTTTCTTCAGCAAGTCGACAGCCACATCTAGCTGCATAGAGGGTGACTGCATCAGTTTACTCACATGCTGGATCTTGTTGAGGATGTCACACCATATGACTGTGCAAATAGAAAAGCAGTAGGATCCAATCTCCTCAGCCAAAGACTGGGCTTCAACTTTTTTTTTTTTTTTTTTTTTTTTTTTTTCACCTTTATTTAACCAGGTAGGTCAGTTGAGAACAAGTTCTCATTTGCAACTGCGACCTGGCCAAGACAAAGCAAAGCAGTGAGACAAAAACAACAACACAGAGTTACACATTAAACAAACAGTCAAAAACACAATAGAAAATCTATAAACAGAGTGCAAAATGTAGTGCAAAAATGCAGTAAGGTTGGGAGGTAGGACAATAAATAGACTATAGAGTAGAAATAAATTACAGAAATTATCATCATTAACACAGGAATGAAGGATGTGCAAATTATGATGTGCAAATAGAGATACTGGAGTGCAAGATTAGTGAAAATAAACAAAAATAAATATGGGGATGAGGTAGTAGTGTGGGCTATTTACAGAAGGGCTATATACAGGTGCAGTGATCGATAAGCAGCTTTGACAGCTGATGTTTAAAGTTATTGAGGGAGATAGGAACCTCTAGCTTCAATGATTTTTGCAATTCGTTCCAGTCATTGGCAGCAGCGAACTGGAAGGAATGGCGGCCAAAGGAGGTGTTGGCTTTGGGGGTGACCAGTGAGATATACCTGCTGGAGCGCATGCTACGGGTGGGTGTTGCTATGGTGACCAGTGAGCTGAGATAGGGCGGGGATTTACCTAATAAAGACTTGTAGATGACCTGGAGCCAGTGGGTATGGCGACGAATATATAGTGAAGGCCAGCCAACGAGAGCATACAGGTCGCAGTGGTGGGTAGTGTATGGGGCTTTGGTGACAAAACGGATGGTACTATGATAGACTACATCCAATTTGCTAAGTAGAGTGTTGGAGGCTAGTTTGTAAATGACATCGCCGAAATCAAGGATCGGTAGGATAGTCAGTTTTACAAGGGCATGTTTGGCAGCATGAGTGAAGGAGGCTCTGTTGCGAAATAGGAAGCCAATTCTGGATTTAATTTTGGATTGGAGATGGTTGATGTGAGTCTGGAAGTTGAGTTTATAGTCTAACCAGATGCCTAGGTATTTGTAGGTGTCCACATATTCTAATTCGGATCCGTCGAGAGTAGTGATGATAGTCCGGTGGGCGGGTGCTGGCAGCGTTCGATAGAAAAGCATGCACTTAGTTTTACTAGTGTTTAAGAGCAGTTGTAGGCCACGGAAGGAGTGTTGTATGGCATTGAAGCTTGATTGAAGGTTAGTAAACACAGTATCCAAAGAGGGGCCAGATGTATACAGAATGGTGTCATCTGCATAGAGATGGATCAGAGAGTCACCAGCAGCGAGAGCGACATCGTTGATGTATATAGAGAAAAGGGTTGGCCCAAGAATTGAACCCTGTGGCACCCCCATAGAGACTGCCAGAGGATCGGACAATAGGCCCTCCGATTTGACACACTGAACTCTGTCTGCAAAGTAGTTAGAGAACCAAGCAAGGCAGTCACTTGAGAAACCAAGGCTGTTGAGTCTGCCAATAAGAATGCGGTGATTGACAGAGTCGAAAGCCTTGGCCAGGTCGATGAAAACGGCTGCACAGTACTGTCTTTTATCGATGGCGGTTATGATATCGTTCAGTACCTTGAGCGTAGCTGAGGTGCACCCATGACCAGCTCGGAAACCAGATTGCATGGCAGAGAAGGTACGGTGGGATTCGAAGTGGTCAGTTATCTGTTTGTTAACTTGGCTTTCGAAAACTTTAGAAAGGCAGGGCAGGATGGATATTGGTCTATAACAGTTTGGGTCTAGAGTGTCTCCTCCTTTGAAGAGGGGGATGACCGCGGCAGCTTTCCAATCTCTAGGGATCTCAGACGATACGAAAGAGAGGTTGAACAAGCTAGTGATAGGTGTTGCAACAATTTTGGCTGATAATTTCAGAAAGAGAGGGTCCAGATTATCTAGCCCAGCAGATTTGTAGGGGTCCAGACTTAGCAGCTCTTTCAGAACATCAGCTGTCAGGATTTGGGTGAAGGAGAAGCGGGGGGGGCTTGGGCAAGTAGCTGCCGGGGGTACAGAGCTGTTGACCGGGGTAGGGGTAGTCAGATGGAAAGCATGGCCAGCCGTAGCAAAATGCTTATTGAAATTTTCAATAATCGTGGATTTATCGGTGGTAACAGTGTTTCCGAGCCTCAATGCAGTGGGCAACTGGGAGGAGGTGCTCTTATTCTCCATGGACTTTACAGTGTCCCAGAACTTTTTGGAGTTAGTACTACAGGAAGCAAATTTCTGTTTGAAAAAGCTGGCCTTTGCTTTTCTAACTGACTGTGTGTACTTGTTCCTGACTTCCCTGAATAGCTGCATATCGCGGGCGCAATTCGATGCTAATGCAGTGCGCCACAGGATGTTTTTGTGTTGGTCTAGTGCAGTCAAGTCTGGGGTGAACCAAGGGCTATATCTATTCTTAGTTCTACGTTTTTTGAAAGGGGCATGCTTATTTAGGATGGTGAGGAAAGCACTTTTAAAGAACAACCAGGCGTCCTCTACTGACGGGATGAGGTCAATATCCTTCCAGGATACCTGGGCCAGATCGAATAGAAAGGCCTGCTCGCAAAAGTGTTTTAGGGAGCGTTTGACAGTGAACTTTCACCACAGGGTCTGCAGTAGTTTCCCTCACCTCCAGAAGAGTCTCTCTAACTTGCCCAGCCTGGTACCTTACTGCCTGAATGCTGTTTATCCTGCTTTCCCACCTGGTCTCTGACCATGATTTCAGGGTGGTTTTGACATGTTTCAGGAGAATACTTTGATGTTTTGATCTCTTCCACTATTTTGTCCAGTATTTTTGCGCTGATGGAGTCTCAGTTCATTTTGGATTATTTGCACCGTGCCGGGGTGACGCTGCGGGCAACACAGAAAATATGTAGTTGTGTAATATTTCAAATTAATAGTATTAAAATAATATTAGTAAAAAAAAGAATATATATATATAAAGCGGCTTATCAACACCACTGCATTTCTGGGCATGCAAGCAGGGCCGGCCCGTGGCATAGGCGAAATAGGCAAATGCTAGGGGCGTCGTCCATCCATAGGGGCGTCGTCCATCCATAGGGGCGTCGTCCATCCATAGGGGCGTCGTCCATCCATAGGGGCGTCGTCCATCCATAGGGGCGTCGTCCATCCATAGGGGCGTTGTCCATCCATAGGGGCGTTGTCCATCCATAGGGGCGCCCAAATGAGTGAAGATTTGTATAAAATCCCTGTTTCGCAGTTTGAATACGAGGACCTTCGTCATAATTGATGGATGCAGCTTTTCCCATTTACAGTGGGGAGAACAAGTATTTGATACAACATCTAAAACAAAAATCCAGAAAATCACATTGTATGATTTTTAAGTAATTAATTTGCATTTTATTGCATGACATACGTATTTGATACATCAGAAAAGCAGAACTTAATATTTGGTACAGAAACCTTTGTTTGCAATTACAGAGATCATACGTTTCCTGTAGTTCTTGACCAGGTTTGCACACACTGCAGCAGGGATTTTGGCCCACTCCTCCATACAGACCTTCTCCAGATCCTTCAGGTTTCGGGTCTGTCGATGGGCAATACGGACTTTCAGCTCCCTCCAAAGATTTTCTATTGGGGTTCAGGTCTGGAGACTGGCTAGGCCACTCCAGGACCTTGAAATGCTTCTTACGGAGCCACTCCTTAGTTGCCCTGGCTGTGTGTTTAGGGTCGTTGTCATGCTGGAAGACCCAGCCACGACCCATCTTCAATGCTCTTACTGAGGGAAGGAGGTTGTTGGCCAAGATCTCGCGATACATGGCCCCATCCATCCTCCCCTCAATACGGTGCAGTCGTCCTGTCCCCTTTGCAGAAAAGCATCCCCAAAGAATGATGTTTCCACCTCCATGCTTCACGGTTGGGATGGTGTTCTTGGGGTTGTACTCATCCTTCATCTTCCTCCAAACACGGCGAGTGGAGTTTAGACCAAAAAGCTCTATTTTTGTCTCATCAGACCACATGACCTTCTCCCATTCCTCCTCTGGATCATCCAGATGGTCATTGGCAAACTTCAGACGGGCCTGGACATGCGCTGGCTTGAGCAGGGGGACCTTGTGTGCGCTGCAGGATTTTAATCCATGACGGCGTAGTGTGTTACTAATGGTTTTCTTTGAGACTGTGGTCCCAGCTCTCTTCAGGTCATTGACCAGGTCCTGCCATGTAGTTCTGGGCTGATCCCTCACCTTCCTCATGATCATTGATGCCCCACGAGGTGAGATCTTGCATGGTGCCCCAGACCGAGGGAGATTGACCGTCATCTTGAACTTCTTCCATTTTCTAATAATTGCGCCAACAGTTGTTGCCTTCTCACCAAGCTGCTTGCCTATTGTCCTGTAGCCCATCCCAGCCTTGTGCAGGTCTACAATTTTATCCCTGATGTCCTTACACAGCTCTCTGGTCTTGGCCATTGTGGAGAGGTTGGAGTCTGTTTGATTGAGTGTGTGGACAGGTGTCTTTTATACAGGTAACAAGTTCAAAACAGGTGCAGTTAATACAGGTAATGAGTGGAGAACAGGAGGGCTTCTTAAAGAAAAACTAACAGGTCTGTGAGAGCCGGAATTCTTACTGGTTGGTAGGTGATCAAATACTTATGTCATGCAATAAAATGCAAATTAATTATTTAAAAATCATACAATGTGATTTTCTGGATTTTTGTTTTAGATTCTGTCTCTCACAGTTGAAGTGTACCTATGATAACAATTACAGACCTCTACATGCTTTGTAAGTAGGAAAACCTGTTCTCCCCACTCCCTGCTTTTGTTTTGCCGTTTAGCTGAACGATCAATGTTCTTCAGGTCACTGTATCCACCTTTCAACCAAGGCTCAGACTTTCCAAAAAGCAGGCAAGGCCAGCAATACAGGCGTCTTGATGAAAGGCTTTCTGTTACCCAGCTATACTTTTGATACCAGTTGGTATTGAACACCTTTTCTTCACGAAACTGATCTCAGGCAGAGGTCAACCCTCGCTTTTACTTTGCACCTTTTCCGTGTAACCCAGAGAATGAAAGGGGTTCTTACACAAAAAGTCCACAACATTTTCGGCAGCGTTGGCCATTCTACCATTCTGGAGGAGAAAACTGCAGACTCGCGCTGGTAGCAAATTTGAAATAAATTGCACTAACTGGACACAAAAATAAAGTTGTAAAACCAAGAAAACTATTGATAATATTCCTCCTCCGTCTCCTGTAATTAAAAACTCATTTGAATTGAATAATATCCCAAAATGCTCAACTATCACTCTTCACCTGGATTCGGTTTTATGTAGCAAAATTAGAATTTCTGATTTTTACATTTGATAAAAGTAGAGACTCAGAGCTACAACATGGTTCATCATCCACTACAGTTGAGGAACAATAGGAAAGGAATTCTGCTTTGAAAGTTAATAAACTTTTGAGAAAATGGCATTTTAAAGTTTTGGTATCTAGTGAAAAGCTCTTCTTTGTCTACACCCATTCAGCATGGTTCACACCCTCTTAAGCTTTAGCCCCACTCAACTCGTTTCACTTTCGGAGCGTTCAGAGCACACACTTGACGCTCTGGACGATGATTTGTTTACCATAACATGAAAACAGCCTAACCAGCTTTTTTGCCGACGTTACACTTCAGCTTAAGACATGAACCTAGCTAGGTAAACAACATATAAGACCACACACGTCACAGAATGTTAGCTAATGAGCCAGCCAGGAAACGTTAGCTAGTTAAACAACAATGAACAGTGCCAAATCATGTCGTTACTACCCTGCATACAAATAACAACGTCATACACGCAACATTAACTAGCTAGGAAGCCAGCCAACTAACATTATCTAGCTAACAGTACACTTTAGCTTAAGACATGTAGCTAGCTAGCTAGGTAAACAATATGTAAGACCACACATGTCATGTAACGTTGGCTAACGAGCCAGCCAGCTAACGTTAGCTAGTTAAACAACAATGAATAATACCTCCTCTGAGGAGGATGGTCCTCCCCTTCCTCCTCTGAGGAGCCTCCACTGATCTGCATTAAAGGCTCCTCCATTTCTGATTCCATCCAGTGGACCTAACATTGGTGTTTGTCTAGAGGGCTGGGTTTCGGCCACCGTTATTTGAATTATGGAATAACTGCCCCCTAGTCTTTGGTCTTGGAGATTGGTTACTGCCTCAAATAGGGGATGGTAGCAGCCAGGGACTACAGTTAGGTCTTGGAGGTTGGTTACTGCCTCAAAGGGACTGGTAGCAGCCAGGGACTACAGTTAGGTCTTGGAGGTTGGTTACTGCCTCAAAGGGACTGGTAGCAGCCAGGGACTACAGTTAGGTCTTGGAGGTTGGTTACTGCCTCAAAGGGACTGGTAGCAGCCAGGGACTACAGTTAGTTCTTGGAGGTTGGTTACTGCCTCAAAGGGACTGGTAGCAGCCAGGGACTACAGTTAGGTCTTGGAGGTTGGTTACTGCCTCAAAGGGACTGGTAGCAGCCAGGGACTACAGTTAGGTCTTGGAGGTTGGTTACTGCCTCAAACGGACTGGTAGCAGCCAGGGACTACAGTTAGGTCTTGGAGGTTGGTTACTGCCTCAAATTGGGGCTACAGTTAGATCTTGGGGGTTTGTTACTGCCTCAAATAGGGGATGGTAGCAGCCAGGGACTACAGTTAGGTCTTGGGGGTTTGTTACTGCCTCAAATTGGGGCTACAGTTAGATCTTGGGGGTTTGTTACTGCCTCAAATAGGGGATGGTAGCAGCCAGGGACTACAGTTAGGTCTTGGGGGTTTGTTACTGCCTTGAATAGGGGATGGTAGCAGCCAGGGACTACAGTTAGGTCTTGGGGGTTTGTTACTGCCTTGAATAGGGGATGGTAGCAGCCAGGGACTACAGTTAGGTCTTGGAGGTTGGTTACTGCCTTGAATAGGGGATGGTAGCAGCCAGGGACTACAGTTAGGTCTTGGAGGTTTGTTACTGCCTTGAATAGGGGATGGTAGCAGCCAGGGACTACAGTTAGGTCTTGGAGGTTTGTTACTGCCTTGAATAGGGACTGGTAGCAGGGACTACAGTTAATGTCCCGATGTCAAGCCAAACGATCACGATTATGAACATATATCTCATGCTTTGTCTTCTCCAGGTGTGCGGGAAGTCGTTCAACAGAATGTACAACCTGCTGGGTCACATGCACCTCCACGCCGGCTCCAAGCCCTTCAAGTGTCCTTACTGCTCCTCCAAGTTTAACCTGAAGGGGAACCTCAGCCGACACATGAAGGTCAAACATGGCATGGACATCTCACCTGACGGACAAGGTGAGGCTTTACCCTTCACCCTAACCCTTTACCCGGCATTGACATCTCACCTGATGGACAAGGTGGGTTAGGGTTGGTTCTACCGCTGTGTTCTGGGTTGGGGTAGGTTCTACCACTGTGTTCTGAGTTGGGGTTGGGGTTGGTTCTACCACTGTGTTCTGGGTTAGGCTTGGTTCTACCACTGTACTCTTCATAACAGCCCTGTTTCTGTGTGTTCCCAGATGTTCTTCCTGAGATGGAGGGCCAGGGACACTATGAGGAGGACAACTTTGACTTTGGGGCCTCGGGGGCCAACAACAACATGGATAATGGAGGCTCCCAGAACCTCACCAAGCTCACCACGGCAAACATAGACGACATGGACAACTATTACCACTTTGGGAAGGATACAGCGGACTACAACACGCCCTGAACAGTAGTACAGTAGTGTTCATGTTAATGAACTACCGACCATTACAGACCATGGGTTAATGGAGAGGAGACCATGGGTTAATGGTGGACTAACTACAGACCATGGGTTAATGGAGAAGAGACCATGGGTTAATGGTGGACTAACTACAGACCATGGGTTAATGGTGGACTAACTACAGACCATGGGTTAATGGAGAAGAGACCATGGGTTAATGGTGGACTAACTACAGACCATGGGTTAATGGTGGACTAACTACAGACCATGGGTTAATGGTGGACTAACTACAGACCATGGGTTAATGGAGAAGAGACCATGGGTTAATGGTGGACTAACTACAGACCATGGGTTAATGGTGGACTAACTACAGACCATGGGTTAATGGTGGACTAACTACAGACCATGGGTTAATGGAGAACGGACCATGGGTGGAGAACAGACAACATGGCTGCCATGCTGTGGCAGTGAGAGAGACTGGGTTAGGGTGTGCGTGGCAGTGAGAGAGACTGGGTTAGGGTGTGCTGTGGCAGTGAGAGAGACTGGGTTAGGGTGTGCTGTGGCAGTGAGAGAGACTGGGTTAGGGTGTGCTGTGGCAGTGAGAGAGACTGGGTTAGGGTGTGCTGTGGCAGTGAGAGAGACTGGGTTAGGGTGTGCTGTGGCAGTGAGAGAGACTGGGTTAGGGTGTGCTGTGGCAGTGAGACACGGGGAGGGGGTTCCTAGACCCTTTAAGAACCAGAACTGACCTGTCCTGATAGAGGGGCGGGACATGCACTTCAACAGCCAATCAGCTGACTGACGATTGAGTCTAGAAGTCCTTTGGGATATTCTACCAGACATGATTGGTCTAGAAGTCCTTTGGGATATTCTACCAGACATGATTGGTCTAGAAGTCCTTTGGGATATTCTACCAGACATGACTACTGACTATATTGACAGATGTAAACTCTGATTAGTTGTGGTATGGAACTATGTATCAGCACTCAGAAAGCAGTTTTACACAGACATCTTACCTACCTTGGAATCATTCACCAATAAGTATGTTTTTACATGTTTTGACAGAAGACCGTGCCAGATATAGTATAACTCTGATCTTAGAAAGTCTTCACACCTCTTGACTTTTTCCACATTTGGTTGTGTTACAGCCTGATTTAAAAATGGATGAAATGTAGAAGTTGTCACTGGCTTACACACAATACCCCATAATGTCAAGGTGGAATTATGTTTGTAGAATATTGTACAAATTAATTAAAAATGAAAAGCTGAAATGTCTTGAATCATTAAGTATTCAACCCCTTTGTTATGGCAAGCTTAAATAAGTTCAGGAGTAAAAATGTGTTTAACAAGTCACATAATAAATAGCATGGTCTGCAATAATAGTGTTTAACATGATGTTTGAATGACAACCTCATCTCTGTACCCAACACATACAATTATCTGTAAGGTCCCTCAGTCGAGCAGTGAATTTCAAACACTGATTCAACCACAAAGACCAGGGTTAGGGTTAGGTTTTCCAATGCCTCGCAAAGAAGGGCTCATATTGATAAATGAAAAAAAACAAGAAATAGACATTGAATATCTCTTTGAGCATGGTGAAGTTATTAATTACACTTTGAATGGTGTATCATTACACCCAGTCACTACAAAGATACAGGTGTCCTCTCTAACTCAGTTGCTGGAGAGGAAGGAAACCGCTCAGGGATTTCACCATGAGGCCAATGGTGACTTTAAAACACAGAGTTTAATGGCTCTGAAAGGAGAAAACTGCAAAAAATGTGTCAAAGCAATGAACTTTGTCCTGAATACAAAGCGTTATGTTTGGGTCAAATCCAATACAACACATCAGAGTACCACTCTCCATATTATCAAGCATGGTTGTGACTGCATCATGTTATGGGTGTACTTGTTATAGATAGACAGATACTTCATTGATCCTCGAGGGGGAAATTTCATTGTCAAGCAGCTACAACAAAACACAGGGCAGGTGCAAAATGCCACAACGAAAGTACACAAAAGACAGATACACGGTACATGATACATAGAGCGGCAGTATGAAAAAGTATAGAAATACAAGAAGTCTGGAGTGCAGAAAAGCTATAAAAATACATTGCATAGTATGGGTGGTTGGCTGAATATGTACACTATACATTGGTGGATGTTGGATGGTTAACTATACTATACAGGTCGATGGCAGAGAAATACTTAAATAGCTAAAAATGCGTATGATATGAGCGAGGGTAATAATAGTTTACTTAATAGACAGACTGGGTAAATGAACAGGTAAGTTAATATTTTGCATGGTTAAATTAACTGTACAGTTAAATATACAGTTATATTTACAGGTAAGTGAATACTTGCATGGTTACATTAACTGTACAGGTTAATGACAGGACGAGATACTTAAATAGCTAAATGTGTGTATGAAATAATTCGGGGTAATAATAGTAATTCCCTTAAAATACAGTCCTTAGTGCGCAGGGTTTAATTACAGACAAATGCACGTATTGCACATTCGATATACTAAAAGCAATGAAAAAAGATACAACTGGCAGGATACTAATATGCATTCCTGAGTGAATGACTACGTCCAAGAATGACTAGCAATATTGCACGTGATATGATATAACAACTGTACATGGGTATGTATATACAGACCTGCATGAATAAATAGGTCCTGAGTGAATGAGTGCTGACGGACCAGAGTTACTCACGGATGGATGCATAATTGTTAAACTAGGTCCTAGCACCCCAACAGTTCCAGATCTATGTTGCTGACGGCACGGCACCCCGGTGAGGCATTATATAGTCTCATAGCCGCCGGCAGGAAGGACCTCCTGTAGCGCTCTCTGGCACACCGTGGTGGGATCAGTCTGTGACTGAAGGTGCTCCTCTGCATCATAACCATAGCGTGCAGAGGGTGGGTGAGGATCTGTCTCTCCGCCACCTCCTCTAGAGTGTCAAGGCTCATCCCCAGGACAGAGCTAGCCTTCCTGATCAGCTTATTTACCAGAGAAGCATCACTGGCTTTTATGTTGGCTCCCCAGCACACCACTGCAAAAAAGATGGCACTGGCCACCACAGACTGGTAGAAGGTATGCAGTAGTTTACTGCACACGTTGAAGGACCTGAGCCTCCTCAGAAAGTAGAGTCGGCTCTGGCCCTTTTTGTACAGGGCCCCGGTGTTACCAGCCCATTCCAGCCTGTTGTCCATATGGACTCCCAGGAACTTGTATGACCCAACCATTTCCACATCCATCCCCTGTATAGGGACTGCAGTCAGTTGGGCCTTGGTTCTCCTGAAGTCCACCACCATCTCCTTTGTTTTGCTGATGTTGAGCTGAAGGTGGTTCTGCTCACACCACAACACAAAGTCACTGATTGTGCTCCTGTACTCCTCCTCCTGCCCACCCATGATGCACCCTACAATAGCAGAGTCATCCGAGAACTTCTGTAGGTGGCATGTTTCAGAGTTATATCTGAAGTCTGAGGTGTAGAGGGTGAACAGGAAGGGGGACAGGACCGTTCCCTGGGGGCCCCTGTGTTGCTCACTGCCCGTTCTGACACACAGCTCTGTAGTCGCACAAATTGTGGCCTACCGGTCAGGTAGTCTGTAACCCAGGAGACTAAGGGTGCTTCCACTTTCATCCTCCTCATCTTCTCAACCAGTAGCAGGGGCTGAATGGTGTCGAAGGCACTGGAGAAGTCAAAAAACATAACCCTCACAGTGCAACCTGCGTTGTCCAGGTTAGAGTAGGCCCTCTGCAGAAGGTAGATGATTGCAAGGGGGGTGTTGAGGATCAGTCCAGGGGGAGCAGGGGCGGAGGTGGGGTCACTGATTGTCTCAGCAGAGGTGTTGTGAGCAAAGTGGGGGTGGGATAGCCGTGAGGGTGTGTGGTCTGGGGAGCTGGAAGGGAGGTGGACAGGGCCAGTATCAAACCTTTTAAAAAATTGGTTCAGCTCATTGGCTCTGTCCTGGGTCCCCTCCGTCTGCCCACTGTTTGACTTTTTGAAGCCAGTGATATTTCTCATACCCTTCCACACCTCTCTCACCTGGCTCTGCCTCAGCTTGTCCTCCATCTTCTCCTTATACACTCTCTTCCCCTCAGCAATCCGCAACTTCAGCTCCCTCTGGACGCATTTCAATTTGTCCTTGTCCCCCTCCTTGAATGCCCTCTTCTTCTCATTCAGCAGGGCCTTCACGAACTGTTTGAACGTGGGCAGCGTTGAAGAGAGAGATGCATGGTTAAAATCCCCAGAAATGGCAAAGAAAGCACTGGGATGCGCTGTCTGTAACCTCGCGATAACAGAGTGGATGACGTCACACGCTGTGTTTGCGTCAGCAGAGGGCGGGATGTAAACAATAACAGCAATGGTGGCCGTGAATTCCCTCGGCATTTCAGCATTTCGTGAAGGGGGAGCAGGCCTCTGTAACATCACACAGTGGTCAATACAAGCAGGACTCTAACATCACACAGTGGTCAATACAAGCAGGACTCTAACATCACACAGTGGTCAATACAAGCAGGACTCTAACATCACACAGTGGTCAATACAAGCAAGACTAACATCACACAGTGGTCAATACAAGCAGGACTCTAACATCACACAGTGGTCAATACAAGCAGGACTCTAACATCACACAGTGGTCAATACAAGCAGGACTCTAACATCACACAGTGGTCAATACAAGCAGGACTCTAACATCACACAGTGGTCAATACAAGCAGGACTCTAACATCACACAGTGGTCAATACAAGCAGGACTCTAACATCACACAGTGGTCAATACAAGCAGGACTCTAACATCACACAGTGGTCAATACAAGCAGGACTCTAACATCACACAGTGGTCAATACAAGCAGGACTCTAACATCACACAGTGTTCACTGGTTGTCTAGAGAATGAGAAATGTGGTTGTTTCAGTTGCACCTCTCTGCTTGTGTTTTAACTATCCTGGGTTAGGGTTGGAGGAGTTAGGTCCTAAAGTGTCCTGGGTTAGGGTTGGAGGAGTTAGGTCCTAAAGTGTCCTGGGTTAGGGTTGGAGGAGTTTGGTCCTAAAGTGTCCTGGGTTAGGGTTGGAGGAGTTTGGTCCTAAAGTGTCCTGGGTTAGGGTTGGAGGAGTTTGGTCCTAAAGTGTCCTGGGTTAGGGTTGGAGGAGTTTGGTCCTAAAATGTCCTGGGTTAGGGTTGGAGGAGTTTGGTCCTAAAGTGTCCTGGGTTAGGGTTGGAGGAGTTTGGTCCTAAAGTGTCCTGGGTTAGGGTTGGAGGAGTTTGGTCCTAAAGTGTCCTGGGTTAGGGTTGGAGGAGTTTGGTCCTAAAGTGTCCTGGGGCACCAGGTTGGAGGAGTTTGGTCCTAAAGTGTCCTGGGGCACCAGGTTGGAGGAGTTTGGTCCTAAAGTGTCCTGGGTTAGGGTTGGAGGAGTTTGGTCCTAAAGTGTCCTGGGGCACGAGGTTGGAGGAGTTTGGTCCTAAAGTCCAATTACGGCGAGCTTTACACCACTCATGTACATGATCTTAAGCTTGTGTTCGGCTGCTCGGCAATAGAAACCCATTTCATGAAGCTCCTGATGTACAGTTCTTGTGCTGACGTTGCTTCGAGGCAGTTTGGAACTCGGTAGTGAGTGTTGCAACCGAGGACAGATGATTTTTACGCTTTACATGCTTCAGCACTCAGCGGTCCTGTTCTGTGAGCTTGTGTTTCCTACCACTTCGTGGCTGAGCCAGTGTTACTCCTAGACGTTTCCACTTCACAATAAAAGCACTTACAGTTGACCAAGCCAGCTCTAGCAGGGCAGGAATTTGATTAACTGACTTGTTGGAAAGGTGGCATCCTATGACGGTGCCACGTTGAAAGTCACTGAGCTCTTCAGTAAGGCCATTCTACTGCCAATGTTTGTCTATGGAGATTGTATGACTGTGTGCTCGATTTTATACGCCTGTCAGCAACGGGTGTGTCTGAAATAGCTGAATCCACTCATTTGATGGGGTGTCCACATACTTTTGTATATATAGTGTACTTCACCAGAGAGCATGACGTATCCACAGAGGATCATTAGCTTATTTTAAAGCTGTGGATTGTTTAAAATCACAAACATGTAGGTCTATATGACTAGTTGGCAAGTCTGCAATATGGGCAGGGCGCCTGGCAACCAGCCTGGCTGATTATTGAGTTGTGACTGTCAGTGAAAAGCATCTAAAATATCTGTGAAGAAGGAGAGGGGTGTGTAGACAAGATATTGGTGCTTCTCTCTCCAGAATGAGCTCAGAATGCCAAGGTGTGCAAAGCTGTCATCAAGGCAAAGGGTGGCTACTTTGAAGAATCTCAAATATATTTTGATTTGTTCAACACTTTTTTTGGTTACTACATGATTCCATATTCCATAGGGGTTAGAGGTCCATGGTGTACAGTAGGGTTAGAGGTCCATGGTGTACTACAGTAGAGTTAGGGGTTAGAGGTCCATGGTGTACTACAGTAGAGTTAGGGGTTAGAGGTCCATGGTGTAGTTTCATAGCCTAATAACAGCTGGGTTCCATTCTTGCAGTCCACCATGGAGGTACTGCCACCCACTGCCTAAATAATGAAACTACACTGAGGGTTGACATACATGAGCTGTCTAAAACAATGGATCCAAAGGAACAGTCCCAAAAGTGCAAACTCCAAGCTAAATCAACGTCTCAAGACATTTTACACAGGTGCTTTTAAATACACTGACAAGGTGATGGAGTTGTACTATCCGTCCCCTCACCCCCACTTCATCATCTTTACACTGACAAGGTGATGGAGTTGTACTATCAGTCCCCTCACCCCCACTTCATCATCTTTACTGTTATTTACACTGACAAGGTGATGGAGTTGTACTATCCGTCCCCTCACCCCCACTACATCATCTTTACTGTTATTTACACTGACAAGGTGATGGAGTTGTACTATCCGTCCCCTCACCCCCACTTCATCATCTTTACTGTTATTTACACTGACAAGGTGATGGAGTTGTACTATCCGTCCCCTCACCCCCACTTCATCATCTTTACTGTTATTTACACTGACAAGGTGATGGAGTTGTACTATCCGTCCCCTCACCCCCACTACATCATCTTTACTGTTATTTACACTGACAAGGTGATGGAGTTGTACTATCCGTCCCCTCACCCCCACTACATCATCTTTACTGTTATTTACACTGACAAGGTGATGGAGTTGTACTATCCGTCCCCTCACCCCCACTACATCATCTTTACTGTTATTTACACTGACAAGGTGATGGAGTTGTACTATCCGTCCCCTCACCCCCACTACATCATCTTTACTGTTATTTACACTGACAAGGTGATGGAGTTGTACTATCCGTCCCCTCACCCCCACTTCATCATCTTTACTGTTATTTACACTGACAAGGTGATGGAGTTGTACTATCCGTCCCCTCACCCCCACTACATCATCTTTACTGTTATTTACACTGACAAGGTGATGGAGTTGTACTATCCGTCCCCTCACCCCCACTACATCATCTTTACTGTTATTTACACTGACAAGGTGATGGAGTTGTACTATCCGTCCCCTCACCCCCACTACATCATCTTTACTGTTATTTACACTGACAAGGTGATGGAGTTGTACTATCCGTCCCCTCACCCCCACTACATCATCTTTACTGTTATTTACACTGACAAGGTGATGGAGTTGTACTATCCGTCCCCTCACCCCCACTTCATCATCTTTACTGTTATTTACACTGACAAGGTGATGGAGTTGTACTATCCGTCCCCTCACCCCCACTACATCATCTTTACTGTTATTTACACTGACAAGGTGATGGAGTTGTACTATCCGTCCCCTCACCCCCACTACATCATCTTTACTGTTATTTACACTGACAAGGTGATGGAGTTGTACTATCCGTCCCCTCACCCCCACTACATCATCTTTACTGTTATTTACACTGACAAGGTGATGGAGTTGTACTATCCGTCCCCTCACCCCCACTACATCATCTTTACTGTTATTTACACTGACAAGGTGATGGAGTTGTACTATCCGTCCCCTCACCCCCACTACATCATCTTTACTGTTATTTACACTGACAAGGTGATGGAGTTGTACTATCCGTCCCCTCACCCCCACTTCATCATCTTTACTGTTATTTACACTGACAAGGTGATGGAGTTGTACTATCCGTCCCCTCACCCCCACTACATCATCTTTACTGTTATTTACACTGACAAGGTGATGGAGTTGTACTATCCGTCCCCTCACCCCCACTACATCATCTTTACTGTTATTTACACTGACAAGGTGATGGAGTTGTACTATCCGTCCCCTCACCCCCACTTCATCATCTTTACTGTTATTTACACTGACAAGGTGATGGAGTTGTTCTATCCGTCCCCTCACCCCCACTACATCATCTTTACTGTTATTTACACTGACAAGGTGATGGAGTTGTACTATCCGTCCCCTCACCCCCACTACATCATCTTTACTGTTATTTACACTGACAAGGTGATGGAGTTGTACTATCCGTCCCCTCACCCCCACTACATCATCTTTACTGTTATTTACACTGACAAGGTGATGGAGTTGTACTATCCGTCCCCTCACCCCCACTACATCATCTTTACTGTTATTTACACTGACAAGGTGATGGAGTTGTACTATCCGTCCCCTCACCCCCACTTCATCATCTTTACTGTTATTTACACTGACAAGGTGATGGAGTTGTACTATCCGTCCCCTCACCCCCACTACATCATCTTTACTGTTATTTACACTGACAAGGTGATGGAGTTGTACTATCCGTCCCCTCACCCCCACTACATCATCTTTACTGTTATTTACACTGACAAGGTGATGGAGTTGTACTATCCGTCCCCTCACCCCCACTACATCATCTTTACTGTTATTTACACTGACAAGGTGATGGAGTTGTACTATCCGTCCCCTCACCCCCACTACATCATCTTTACTGTTATTTACACTGACAAGGTGATGGAGTTGTACTATCCGTCCCCTCACCCCCACTTCATCATCTTTACTGTTATTTACACTGACAAGGTGATGGAGTTGTACTATCCGTCCCCTCACCCCCACTACATCATCTTTACTGTTATTTACACTGACAAGGTGATGGAGTTGTACTATCCGTCCCCTCACCCCCACTACATCATCTTTACTGTTATTTACACTGACAAGGTGATGGAGTTGTACTATCCGTCCCCTCACCCCCACTTCATCATCTTTACTGTTATTTACACTGACAAGGTGATGGAGTTGTTCTATCCGTCCCCTCACCCCCACTACATCATCTTTACTGTTATTTACACTGACAAGGTGATGGAGTTGTACTATCCGTCCCCTCACCCCCACTACATCATCTTTACTGTTATTTACACTGACAAGGTGATGGAGTTGTACTATCCGTCCCCTCACCCCCACTACATCATCTTTACTGTTATTTACACTGACAAGGTGATGGAGTTGTACTATCCGTCCCCTCACCCCCACTTCATCATCTTTACTGTTATTTACACTGACAAGGTGATGGAGTTGTACTATCCGTCCCCTCACCCCCACTACATCATCTTTACTGTTATTTACACTGACAAGGTGATGGAGTTGTACTATCCGTCCCCTCACCCCCACTACATCATCTTTACTGTTATTTACACTGACAAGGTGATGGAGTTGTACTATCCGTCCCCTCACCCCCACTACATCATCTTTACTGTTATTTACACTGACAAGGTGATGGAGTTGTACTATCCGTCCCCTCACCCCCACTACATCATCTTTACTGTTATTTACACTGACAAGGTGATGGAGTTGTACTATCCGTCCCCTCACCCCCACTTCATCATCTTTACTGTTATTTACACTGACAAGGTGATGGAGTTGTACTATCCGTCCCCTCACCCCCACTACATCATCTTTACTGTTATTTACACTGACAAGGTGATGGAGTTGTACTATCCGTCCCCTCACCCCCACTACATCATCTTTATCTTGCTAAAGAAACAGTTAAAGACAAAAGGTTTTCTTTAGATTTAATGGAATGTCTTGACTTGTCATTACATTCAGAGCCGTAGATGATGTTTAAAGAGCAGCTAACAATAATAAGGACAGTCTAACTAAGGCCTGTAACAGCAAACAGAAGCAGTACAAATTAAATTACTAATCCATAGGGACAGGAAGTATGGAAAATCAACTGCACATGTTACTATCCTCATGGGTACCGGAAATCACCAAGTCCCCACAAGGAAACTTCTCCCTGGTGGGACATTTCCCACGTCCCTACGAGGACAAAGGCTGTTTAAAGCTCAGGGGTTCAGGAAAGGGGAAATAGGATTTAGAATGGAAATCAGTTGTAGGTCCGCACAAGGCCTGTAAAACATATGGTGTGTGAGACTGTGTACACGAGAGAGGGAGACAGACAAAACATTCACACACAATACATTAATGTACACTGAGACAAATAGATGAAGGCTTGGTGTACCACAGGTATTACTGTAGGTTGACAACATATTCACTGATATCACTAAACCGCTGTTGTAACCACAGTGTTTCATCTTCAGAAAATATAGGCTTAACATTTTCAGAGACTAGAATCCACAAGCCATCAGCTGAATGGTTCCTCAAATACTTTAATAGAACTGTATAGGACTCCAGTGTGTTGTGGGGTATTAAGGTTCCAGTCTGGTGGCAGACGATATATATATATATATGTGGCAGTATCTATGTGTTGGCTGCAACACTGCCCTTCTTGTCGCTGAAGAAGCTCCGGAGAATGAGAACCTGTCCGATGCTGACAGTGAATAGGATCATGGTTTCTCCTATCGACCAATAGGACACGCGCTCATGGAGGTCCTCGGCTCTGATGCGGTCGTGAGCCTCCCGTAACCGATACCAGGTCTGAGAGTCAGACACTACCTTCAGGATCTCATGGATAGACAGACAGGCCGACTCCATCTGGAGGACAGAGACAAGATTATATTATTATTATTAATACATCCTTAAAAGGGGATATCTGCAGTTCAAACAACAAAGTGATGTGGCCCTGTCTAGAAACAACCCCTAAAGACTGGTGGAGATTTGAAAGGATTAGCCTACAGAGATCTCCTACCAGAGATCTTTAGCCTACAGAGATCTCCAGCCTACAGAGATCTTTAGCCTACAGAGATCTCCAGCCTACAGAGATCTCCTACCGGAGATCTTTAGCCTACAGAGATCTCCTACCGGAGATCTTTAGCCTACAGAGATCTCCTACCGGAGAGCTTTAGCCTACAGAGATCTCCTACCGGAGAGCTTTAGCCTACAGAGATCTCCTACCGGAGAGCTTTAGCCTACAGAGATCTCCTACCAGAGAGCTTTAGCCTACAGAGATCTCCTACCAGAGAGCTTTAGCCTACAGAGATCTCCTACCAGAGAGCTTTAGCCTACAGAGATCTCCTACCAGAGAGCTTTAGCCTACAGAGATCTCCTACCAGAGAGCTTTAGCCTACAGAGATCTCCTACCAGAGAGCTTTAGCCTACAGAGATCTCCTACCAGAGAGCTTTAGCCTACAGAGATCTCCTACCAGAGAGCTTTAGCTGGTTGAGCCTCCTTTGGCAGCAATAACCTCAACCAAACGTTTTCTGTAGTTGCGGATCAGGAGGAATTTTGGACCATTCCTCTTTAGAAAACTGTTCCAGTTTAGCAATATTCTTGGGATGTCTGGTGTGAACCTCTCTCTTGAGGTCATGCCACAGCATCTCAATGGGGTTGAGGTCAGGACTCTGACTGGGCCGCTCCAGAACGGGTATTTTCTTCTGTTGAAGCCATTCTGTTGTTGACTTACTTTTGTGTTTTGGGTCGTTGTCCTGTTGCATCACCCAACTTCTGTTGAGCTTCGGACAGATAGCCTTACATTCTCTTGCAAAATGTCTTGATAAACTTGGGAATTCATTTTTCCGTCTGATGGCAAGCTGTAAAGGCCCAGAGTCAGCAAAGCAGCTCCAAACCATGATGCTCCCTCCACCATACGTTACAGTTGGGATGAGGTTGATGTTGGTTAGGGTCTCCACATAGTGCTGTGTGTTCCTTCCAAACAACTCAACTTTAGTTTCATCTGTCTACAGAATATTTTGCCAGTAGCGCTGAGGAACATCCAGGTGCTCTTTTGCGAACTTCAGATGTGCAGCAATGGGTTTTTTTGAGAGCAGCGGCTTCTTCCGTGATGTCCTCCCATGAACAACATTTTTGTTTAGTGTTTTACGTATCGTAGACTCGTCAAGAGATGTTGGCATGTTTCCGAGATTTTTGTAAGTCTTTAGCTGACACTCTAGGGGTCTTCTTAACCTCAATGAGCATTCTGCGCTGTGCTCTTGCAGTCATCTTTGCAGGACGGCCACTCCTAGGGAGAGTAGCAACAGTGCTGAACTTTCTCCATTTATAGACAGTTTGTCTTACGGTGGACTGATGAACATCAAGGCTTTTAGAGATACATTTGTAACCATTTCCAGCTTTATGAAAGTCAACAACTCTTAATCTTAGGTCTTCTGAGATATCTTAATGTTTGAGGCATGGTTCACATCAGGCAATGCTTCTTGTGAATAGCAAACTCACATTTTTTGAGTGTTTTTTTTTTTAATAGGGCAGGGCAGCTCTAACCAACATCTTCAATCTTGTCTCATTGACTGGACTCCAGGTTAGTTGACTTCTGACTCCAATTAGCTTTTTGGAGAAGTCATTAGCCTAGGGGTTCACATACTTTTTCCAACCTACACTGAATGCTTAAATTATGTATTCAATATAGACAAGAAAAATACAATGTGTGTTATTAGTTTACGCAGACTGTTTGTCTATTGTTGTGACTTAGATAAAGATCAGATAAAATTTTAAGACCAATTTATGCAGAAATCCAGGCATTTCCAAAGGTTTCACATACTTTTTCTTGCCGCTGTACAGCTCTACGAGTAAGGAATGGTTTCTGGACGGGGCCTAGCTGGAAAGGTACCTAGTGGTTAGCGGCTCTTAGCAACGCAGGACTATACACTAGTACTTCTTATAATAAATCTAATAATATAGCCTACACCGTTACAATAAATCCATTATTTATTTTAGACGGGTCTAAAGAAGCATGATATGAAGAAAATGTAGTCTATTTCAGAAGAACAGAATAAACACTGAGTTGTTCTTATATTAGGTCCTGATGTTTGCTTAGAATTCCGTGGCATTATTTTATAGTATGAATACAATTGAACAAAGCTGAAT
Source organism: Thymallus thymallus (assembly GCA_023634145.1). NCBI lineage: Eukaryota > Metazoa > Chordata > Actinopteri > Salmoniformes > Salmonidae > Thymallus > Thymallus thymallus. The sequence continues at coordinate 26,478 of CM042380.1, read as the reverse complement.
AAAATATTTTCTCCAAACAATGAGGGAGAGCAGCTATTCTGTGTTGAGCTGATTGTCAGGGTCCAATAAGTAACTAACGCGTTATAACTTGAGGAACGGCAAGGAGTCGTATAACATTACAAGTTAATACTATAGTGAATTGGTTAGGTTACTAACGTTAGCTCATCTGATGTTGTAACGTTACCAGTTAATACTATAGTGAATTGGTTAGGTTACTAACGTTAGCTCATCTGATGTTGTAACGTTACCAGTTAATACTATAGTGAATTGGTTAGGTTACTAACGTTAGCTCATCTGATGTTGTAACGTTACCAGTTAATACTATAGTGAATTGGTTGGGTTACTAACGTTAGCTCATCTGATGTTGTAACGTTACCAGTTAATACTATAGTGAATTGGTTAGGTTACTAACGTTAGCTCATCTGATGTTGTAACGTTACCAGTTAATACTATAGTGAATTGGTTAGGTTACTAACGTTAGCTCATCTGATGTTGTAACGTTACCAGTTAATACTATAGTGAATTGGTTAGGTTACTAACGTTAGCTCATCTGATGTTGTAACGTCACCAGTTAATACTATAGTGAATTGGTTAGGTTACTAACGTTAGCTCATCTGATGTTGTAACGTCACCAGTTAATACTATAGTGAATTGGTTAGGTTACTAACGTTAGCTCATCTGATGATGTAACGTTACCAGTTAATACTATAGTGAATTGGTTAGGTTACTAACGTTAGCTCATCTGATGTTGTAACGTTACCAGTTAATACTATAGTGAATTGGTTAGGTTACTAACGTTAGCTCATCTGATGTTGTAACGTCACCAGTTAATACTATAGTGAATTGGTTAGGTTACTAACGTTAGCTCATCTGATGTTGTAACGTTACCAGTTAATACTATAGTGAATTGGTTAGGTTACTAACGTTAGCTCATCTGATGTTGTAACGTTACCAGTTAATACTATAGTGAATTGGTTAGGTTACTAACGTTAGCTCATCTGGTGTCGTAACGTTACCAGTTAATACTATAGTGAATTGGTTAGGTTACTAACGTTAGCTCATCTGGTGTCGTAACGTTACCAGTTAATACTATAGTGAATTGGTTAGGTTACTAACGTTAGCTCATCTGATGTCGTAACGTCACCAGTTAATACTATAGTGAATTGGTTAGGTTACTAACGTTAGCTCATCTGATGTTGTAGCGGTCTGACTATTAGCTAGCTAATTTTCACACCATAAACTAAATTATTTGATCTGTTAAGTTGGCTAATGTTGCTCAACGTTTCTCTGGCTAGCTAACAGAGAATTTGATCCAGCTAGCAAGATACTAATCAATGCTAATAATACTTGTTCCACCACACTTTCTCCCTCACCTCAAACTTTCTAAATCACAGTTGTTTTTCGGTTACAGCTTGTTAAGTATGCTTCATCACCTCCGTCTCCGTGGTCAGGCTTCTCACCTTCCTCTTCGTTATCGTTCAGGGGACGAGGTGCTGTAACTGTCACTGTCTATCTACTCTCTGCTGTCCATAGATCTGTTTCCATAGAGACAGTTGTATGCTGTAACTAGCTAATTGGTTGTAACTTCTCTTCAGTCGCTGTTTCCATAGAGACAGCTGTATGCTGTAACTAGCTAATTGGTTGTAACTTCTCTTCAGTCGCTGTTTCCATAGAGACAGCTGTATGCTGTAACTAGCTAATTGGTTGTAACTTCTCTTCAGTCGCTGTTTCCATAGAGACAGCTGTATGCTGTAACTAGCTAATTGGTTGTAACTTCTCTCTTCAGTCGCGTGCTGCATTCTGTCGTTATGTGAATGATAGGCTGAGCCTTGGATACAGCCAGAAATAAATAGTAGGTCTAGCCTATAGAAAGCTGATGGGATCCTCTTTTTCCTCGCACAATTGCATAGCCTATAGAAATGTTGACAACATGAGCTCATGTTCTCTCATGAAGTGTTGATTACATTAGAGTGCTGAGTACCAGGCAGTTAGCTGGTTTGGTCGGCTACTAATGACCAGCAGAAGCATCAGAAATTGGAGAAGCCTAGTTACCGTGACTAAACGGTCATGTGGAATTTGACTGCCTTCATGGCTTGTGACCGCCAGTAATACGGTCACCTCAACAGCCCTACTCAGGACCCCCGACGATTCCGCAGGTGAAGAAGCCGGATGTGGAGGTTCTGGGCTGCCGTGGTTACACGTGGTCTGTGGTTGTGAGGCTGGTTGGAGGCAGCTTCTGGTAGATTCATTAATTAACATTAAATTATCTGGCAACAGCTCTGTTGGACATTCCTGCAGTCAGCAGGCCAACAGCTAACCCTAACCCATATCACAGTCTGCCGATATGGAAAGCACCATCAAGAGGATCCTCCTGGATGATGTATTTTGGGAGAGAGTGGTAAGCAGCCTGAAACTCCTGAAACCTATAGCAGTAGCCATTGAACGGATTGAGGGAGACAATGCCATCCTGTCTGATGTTCAGACTCTGCTTGCAGATGTAAGAGAAGAAATCCGTACTGCCCTGCCCACTTCACTGTTGCTCCAAGCAGAGGAAACTGCAGTTCTGATATACATCAAAAAGCGTGAAGACTTCTTCCTGAAGCCCATACACGCCGCAGCGTACATGTTGGACCCCAAGTATGCTGGCAAGAGCATCCTGTCTGGTGCAGAGATCAACAAGGCCTATAGTGTCATCACTACCGTGTTTCGCCACCTTGGCCTGGATGAGGGCAAGGTTCTTGGCAGTCTGGTGAAGTACACTTCCAAGCAGGGGCTTTGGGATGGAGATGCAATATAGCAGTCGTGCCAATATATCTCATCAGCCACATGGTGGAAGGGACTTTGTGGATCTGAGGCTCTTTCCCCTGTTGCCTCCATCATCCTCCAAATCCCACCAACGTCAGCTGCCTCAGAGCGCAACTGGTCCTTGTTTGGGAACACACACACCAAAGCACGCAACAGGCTGACCAATACAAGGGTTGGAAAATTGGTGGCTATCCCGGCAAATTTTAGGCTTTTTGAGCCTGACAACAGGCCATCCTCAACAAGGTTGGAAAGTGACAGTGAAGATGAGGCCTCAGAGTCTGATGTTCAAGAGCCTGAGGAAGACAGTCTAGAAACTAAAGCTTTGGTTATCATTTTACAGATGTGATGGATCATTGGGGATCATTCAATATTCCCTTTTGTTGTTCAGTGAAATCATCCCATGTGAAGAGTAAACTATTTAATTTTTTTTATATTGGAAGGATTTAATCATTTGCAATTATGTCTACTTATGATAAGGTAAAATGTTTGTCTCCATATGATATGATAAATATATCCTATGCAAAAAAACTCTACATTTAAATGGTATTAATATTAATTTGCATATTCCCATATATTCCCGTTAATTCCCACGGAAAGTTTCCACCTCTGAATATTCCCCAAAATGTGCAACCCTAGTAATGATCATGGTGTTTAATCAGCTTCTTGATATGCCACACCTGTCAGGTGGATGGATTCTCTTGGAAAATGAGAAATGCTCACTAACAGGGATGTAAACACATTTGTGCACAAAATGAGAGAAATAAGCTTTTTGTGCGAATGGAACATTTCTGGCATTTTTTTTATTTCAGCTCATGAAGCATGGGACCAAGACGTTACATGTTGCGTTTATATTGCATTTTTATATACAGTGCATTCTGAAAAGTATTCAGACCCTGTTACTAAAATTGATAACATTTCATTTTTCTTCCTCAATCCACACACAGAATGACAAATAAAAAAACAGAAATCCCTTATTTACATAAGTATTCAGACCGTTTGCTTTGAGACTCGAAATCCTGTTTCCATTGATCATCCCTGAGATGTTTCTACAACTTGATTGGAGTCCACCTGTGGTAAATTCAATTGATTGGACATGATTTGGAAAGGCACACACCTGTCTATATAAGGTCTCACAGTAGACAGTGCATGTCAGAGCAAAAACCAAGCCATGAGGTCGAAGGAATTGTCTGTAGAGCTCCGAGACAGGATTGTGTCGAGGTACAGATCTGGGGAAGGGTACCAAAACATTTCTGCAGCATTGAATGTCCCCAAGAACACAGTGGCCTCCATCATTCTTAAATGGAACCCCCAAGACTCTTCCTAGAGCTGGCCACCCGGCCAAACTGAGCAATCGGGGGAGAAGGGCCTTGGTCAGGGAGATGACCAAGAACCCAATGGTCACTGACAGAGTGAGCCCCTCTCTGGAGATGGGAGAACCTTCCAGAAGGACAACCATCTCTGCAGCACTCCACCAATCAGGTCTTTATGGTAGAGTGGCCAGACGGAAGCCACTCCTCAGTAAAAGGCACATGATAGCTTGCTTGGAATTTGCCAAAAGGCACCTAAAGACTCTCAGACCATGAGAAACAAGATTCTCTGGTCTGATGAAACCAAGATTGAACTCTTTGGCCTGAATGCCAATCGTCACGTATGGAGGAAACCTGGCACCATCCTTACGGCGAAGCATGGTGGTGGCAACATCATGCTGTGGGGATATTTTCAGCGGCAGGGACTGGGAGACTAGTCAGGATCGAGGCAAAGATGAACAGAGCAAAGTACAGAGAGATCCTTGATGGAAAACCTGCTCCAGAGCGCTCAGGACCTCAGACTGGGGAGAAGGTTCACCTTCCAACAGGGCAACAACCCTAAGCACACAGCCAAGACAACACAGGAGTGGCTTCGGGACAAGTCTCTGAATGTCCTTGAGTGGCCCAGCCAGAGCCCGGACTTGAACCCGATCTAACATGTCTGGAGAGACCTGAAAATAGCTGTGCAGCAACGCTCCCCATCCAACCTGACAGAGCTTGAGAGGATCTTCAGAGAAGAATGGGAGAAACTCCCCAAATACAGTTGTGCCAAGCTTGTAGCATCATACCCACGAAGACTCAAGGCTGTAATCGCTGCCAAAAGTGCTTTAACAAAATGGGTCTGAATACTTATGTAAATGTGATTTCAGTTTTTTATTTTGAATACATTTGCAAAAAAATCTAAAAACCTGTTTTTGCTTTGTCATGGAGTATTGGGTGTAGATTGAGGCAGGGAAAAACGATTTAATCAATTTTAGAATAAGGCTGTACTTTCTGAATACACTATATAGTATTATGATCTTACATGGGTCAGTCAAATGTATACAGCGGGTGAAATAAGTATTGAACACGTCACCATTTTTCTCAGTAAATATATTTCCAAAAGGTGCTATTGAGATGAAATGTTCACCAGATGTTGGTAACAACCCAAGTAATCCATACATACAAAGAAACCAAAAACAAATAAGTTCAGAAATTAAGTTGTGTAATAATGTGAAATGACACAGGGAAAAAGTATTGAACACACTGATATTTATTTAATACTTTGTACAAAAGCCTTTGTTGGTAATGACAGCTTCAAGACGCCTCCTGTATGGAGAAACTAGTCACATGCATTGCTCTGGTGTGATTTTGGCCCATTCTTCCACACAAAGTCTTGTTCTATGAATCTTGATCTTCAGTTCTTTCCATAGATTTAATGGGATTTAAGTCAGGTGATTGGCTGGGCCATTCTAGCAGCTTTATTTTCTTTCTTTGAAACCAATTGAGAGTTTCCTTGGCTGTGTGTTTGGGATCATTGACTTGCTGAAATGTCCACCCTCGTTTCATCTTCATCATCCTGGTAGATGGCAGCAGATTTTTGTCAAAAATGTCTCGGTAAATTTGCCCATTCATCTTTCCTTCAATTATGTGAGGTTTGCCAGTACCATTTGCTGAAAAGCAGCCCCACACCATGATGTTCCCACCTCCAAACTTCACTGTTGGTATGGTGTTTTTAGGGTGATGTGCAGTGCCATTTCTCCTCCAAACATGGTGTGTATTATGACATCCAAACAGTTCAATTTTGCTCTCATCTGACCACACTATATTCTCCCAGTATTTCACTGGCTTTTCCAAATGTTGTGCAGCAAACTTTAAAAGAGCTTCAACATGCTTTTTTTTTTTCAGCAATGGAGTCTTGCGTGGTGAGCGTGCATACAGGCCATGGCGGTGGAGTGCATTACTTACTGTTTTCTTTGAGACAACAGTACCTGCTAATTGCAGGTCTTTTTGAAGCTCTCCACAAGTGGTCCTTGGCTCTTGGACAACTCTTCTGATTATTCTTTTCATTCCTCTGTCAGAAATCTTGCGAGGAGCACCTGGTCGAGGCAAATTTATGGTGAAATGATTGACTTTCCACTTCCGTATTATGGCCCCAACAGTGCTCACTGGAACATTCAGAAGCTTAGAAATGCACCTATAACCAATGCCATCATTATGTTTTGCAACAATTAGGTTGCGAAGGTCTTGAGACAGCTCTTTGCTTTTACCCATCATGAGATGTGTCTTGTGTGACACCTTGGCAATGAGACCTTTTTGTAGGCCATCAGTTGGGACTGAACCAGCTGATATTAATTTGCACTGACAGGGGGCTGGATTGCTTTTTAATTACTGATAGTTTCCAGCTGTTGTCTTGGCTTTCCATGCCTTTTTGAACCTCCCTTCATGTGTTCAATACTTTTTCCCTGTGTCATTTCACATTATTACACAACTTAATTTCTGAACTTATTTGTTCTGGTTTCTTTTTATGTATGGATTACTTGGGTTGTTACCAACATCTGGTGAAAATGTCATGTCAATAGCACCTTTGGAAATATATTTACTGAGAAAAATGGTGACGTGTTCAATACTCATTTCACCCGCTGTATGTAATATAATTAAAGTCTAATATAATTATAACATTGTTTTACCTGTGTCAGGGCAGTGTCTCGGTTCATGTCAGGCAGTAGGGGTCTCTCCTCTCCGGCTCTGAAGTCCAGGTAGACGGTCTTGTGGGAGAAGGTAGAGAACTCGTTGCTGAAGCAGACCTTGTAGGTTCCTTTCATAGTGGTGGTGTGAGAGAAACTATCATACTGCTTCTTCCTTTCCTGATACAGGACGTTATTCACTGGATCTGTTACAAAGCAGTCCACATCATAGTTCCCTCCTGCAATCACCTGGAATACACAACATGATGATGATATTAACCCGTTTAGAGTAATTCAGCTCTTACGAAAAAAGATTGCAGTCAGAGTGCAGTATAACGTTTTTTTAACTGCAGTAATTTTGCAGTGTAACTGCAGATAATGCTGTATAGTTATTCCGCAACTACTGCGTCCAAAATCGACAGTTACTGCATTTTTACTGCAGTTTCGAAACTGCAATCTTTTTTTAAAAGGGAGTTAATTCTTCCATTGAGTGTGAAGGGACAATTAGAGCAGGGGAATACAGTAGTGCTATGCACTAACTCAACCATTATGGGCAAATGGCATCATAACTCACATTCTGGAATCACTTACTTGAAAGTCTAGGTCAAACTTCACTCCATTCTGCAGCTCTTCATAGAAACATTGCTTGTCGTTATCAGGTAACTCAAACGTCAACTCCGTGGAACAAACAACGATCACATGCAACATCAAACTACACAGTCCAAGGGAACGCATTGTGCAGGCTAAATGCTGAGACAATATATATGTCTCTAAATGAACGCTACAACAACCAGTTGAAGTCGCAGCAGTCTCTTCTTCAACGTTTCTGTGATGACGGGTTTTATGAAAAACGCTCCCACCCATAGATAATGATAGAGAACGCATATCTAGATTATTATGACGTCTGATCACACAGAAGTACCATTCAGGCAATCTCCATTTTGAAATAGTATTTCTTTTTCATCACGATTAAAGTAAAGTTGGAAGTTGGAAGCCCCATTCATTTGACTACGTTAAATGGTGGAAGCCCTCAATGGCGCTGTCTATATCAAAACGCTCTTTGAGCCCCTAGACGACTCTATCATTCTCTATGCTCCCACCACAACCGACGTGGCATCAAAACGAAACACTTCCGGGTCATGATTATTTTAGACAAAATATTTTATTTTATACAGTTTTGACCATGTTCAGAGATTTGGAAATAATTGAGCTTGAAATCGCTTGTTTTCCGTTCTACTGATATTAGTTATAGAAGTGCAACATTTTTACATTTGACGAAATACGTTGTATCACTGGGGGGATTCGATTATGGTGAGCCGCACGGCACCGGTGTATGGTCCGTGACGTGAACGGGACAAAACGGTGAGGGAGGAGCACCCTTATCAAATAGAAATGTAACAGGCAGCATGGTGAATCGTACAGAAACATACAACATATATTTCCATGTGTTTGAATTGTACAGTATAACTAGTTTTCACTTGGAAGGCAGATAAGGCGTTTTTTTTTATCAAAAGCATTGACTTTTTTATTTGGTTTTGAGCAGACTTCTCCGTGGGCTTTGAACGGGGCACCTGGCTCACACCCGGAAGATAACCCGGTTACAAAACGATGCAATCAACGTTCACCCAGGACAAAACACGACTACTTTGGCGCAAGGGCCAGGTTAATGGAATCCCCTCATTGCAGTGGCAGGTGTTACATGTAAACACCGATACGGGAACCGGAATCTGCTACAATGTTACGTCACTGTCAACACTGTCTGCGCGACATTAGGACGGTTCAGTGGCTACAGGCTTTTATGTTAAATTACTTGGAGGAAACAACATTCTACTGTCATTTGAATCAGTAATCCAACCCTGATGCTGCCCCAAAAGTTGACCAACAAACTATTGCCTATTAGACAATGTCATGAAGAGAGGGAGAATACCCATTTATTTTCCGGTTTATTTATACATGAAGTGAAGATGCAACATAAGGGGTCGGCCTTGTACAAAACATTTCTGTTATCTCATACATAAGGCTAAATAAATATACTAGGGGATAATACTGGTCTCTGTGTTACTAGGAGTGTACTGTGTGTTAACTAACTGGTGGGGTCTGTTGGAGTACTGTGTGTTAACTAACTGGTGGGGTCTGTTGGAGTACTGTGTGTTAACTAACTGGTGGGGTCTGTAGGAGTACTGTGTATTAACTAACTGGTGGGGTCTAATGGAGTACTGTGTATTAACTAACTGGTGGGGTCTGTAGTAGTACTGTGTGTTAACTAACTGGTGGGGTCTGTAGGAGTACTGTGTATTAACTAACTGGTGGGGTCTGTAGTAGTACTGTGTATTAACTAACTGGTGGGGTCTGTAGTAGTACTGTATGTTAACTAACTGGTGGGGTCTGTAGGAGTACTGTGTATTAACTAACTGGTGGGGTCTGTAGTAGTACTGTGTGTTAACTAACTGGTGGGGTCTGTAGTAGTACTGTGTATTAACTAACTGGTGGGGTCTGTAGTAGTACTGTGTGTTAACTAACTGGTGGGGTCTGTAGTAGTACTGTGTATTAACTAACTGGTGGGGTCTGTAGTAGTACTGTGTTTTAACTAACTGGTGGGGTCTGTAGTAGTACTGTGTTTTAACTAACTGGTGGGGTCTGTAGTAGTACTGTGTATTAACTAACTGGTGGGGTCTGTAGTAGTACTGTGTATTAACTAACTGGTGGGGTCTGTAGTAGTACTGTGTATTAACTAACTGGTGGGGTCTGTAGTAGTACTGTGTGTTAACTAACTGGTGGGGTCTGTAGTAGTACTGTGTGTTAACTAACTGGTGGGGTCTGTTGGAGTACTGTGTGTTAACTAACTGGTGGGGTCTGTAGTAGTACTGTGTATTAACTAACTGGTGGGGCCTGTTGGAGTACTGTGTGTTAACTAACTGTTGGGGTCAAGTTCTCAACTGACCTACCTGGTTAAATAAAGGTGAAATAAAACCTACCTGGTTAAATAAAGGTGAAATAAAACCTACCTGGTTAAATAAAGGTGAAATAAAACCTACCTGGTTAAATAAAGGTGAAATAAAACCTACCTGGTTAAATAAAGGTGAAATAAAACCTACCTGATTAAATAAAGGTGAAATAAAACCTACCTGCTTAAATAAAGGTGAAAAAAAATAAAAAACTGTTGGGGTCTGTTGGAGGACTGTGTGTTAACTATAATTTTTTTTTTTTTTAAGTAACCTTTATTTAACTAGGCAAGTCAGTTAAGAACAAATTCTTATTTACAATGACGACCTACACCGGCCAAACTCGGACGACGCTGGGCCAATTGTGCGTCGCCCTATGGGACTCCCAATCACAGCCAGTTGTGATACAGTCTGGATTTGAACCAGGTTGTCTGTAGGGACACCTCTAGCACTGAGATGCAGTGTCTTAGATCACTGTGCCATTTGGGAGCCCAAATAAACAAATTGACAACAGACTTTCAGCACGCTTATAGGGAAGGACAAGCACAGAACTTACACAAATGACAGATTATTGGCTGAGAGAAATGTATGATGTTTTGTTAGACTTCAGTGCAATGTTTGATAGATAGATAGATAGATAGATAGATAGATAGATAGATAGATAGATAGATAGATAGATAGATAGATAGATAGATAGATAGATAGATAGATAGATAGATAGATAGATAGATAGATAGATACTTTATTGATCCCGGGGGGAAATTTCTTTGTCAAGCAGCTACAACAAAACACAGGGCAGGTGCAAAATGTCAGAACAAAAATACACAAAAGACAGATACACGATACATGATACATAGAGCGGCAGTATGAAAAAGTATAGAAATACAAGATGTCTGGAGTGCAAAAACTGATATGAGTGAGGGTAATAATAGTTTACTTAATAGACATACTGGTTAAATGAACAGGTAAGTGAATATTTGCATGGTTACATAAACTGTACAGGTAAATATACAGTTATATTTACAGGTAAGTGAATACTTGCATGGTTACATAAACTGTACAGGTAAATGACAGGAAGAGATACTTAAATAGCTAAATGTGTGTATGATATAATTTGGGGTAATAATAAAATACAGTCCTTAGTGTGCAGGGTTGAATTACAGACAACTGCACGTATTGCACATTCAATATACTGAAAGCAATGAAAAAAGATACAACTGAAAGGATACTAATATGCATTCCTGAGTGAATGACTACGTAGGTTAAGTCCAATAATTACTTACAATATTGCACGTGATATGATATAACAACTGTACATGAATATGTATATACAGACCTGTATGAATAAATAAGTCCTGAGTGAATGAGTGATTACAGACCAGAGTTACTCACGGATGGTTGCATAATTGTTAAACTAGGTCCTGACACCCCAACAGTTCCAGATCTATGTTGACGACGGCACGGCACCCCGGTGAGGCATTATATAGTCTAATAGCCGCCGGCAGGAAGGACCTCCTGTAGCGCTCTCTGGCACACCGTGGTGGGATCAGTCTGTGACTGAAGGTGCTCCTCTGCGTCATAACCATGGCATGCAGAGGGTGGGTGACGTTGTCCATGATGGCCAGCAGTTTGGCCAGGATCCTTCTCTTTGCTACCTCCTCTAGAGTGTCAAGGCTCATCCCCAGAACAGAGCTAGCCTTCCTGATCAGCTTATTTACCCGAGAAGCATCACCGGCTTTGATGTTGGCTCCCCATTATCGATCAGTCTGTTGCTGGAAAATCGTATGTCTTATGGCTTCACACCCCCTGCTATATTGTGGATAAAGAGTTACCTGTCTAACAGAACACAGAGGGTGTTCTTTAATGGAAACCTCTCCAACATAATCCAGGTAGAATCAGGAGTTCCCCAGGGCAGCTGTCTAGGACCCTTACTTTCTTCAATCTTTACAAATGACATGTCTGTGTCTTTGAGTAAAGCCAGTGTGACTATATATGAGGATGACTCAACACTATACACGTCAGCTACTACAGCGACTGAAATGACTGCAACACTTAACAAAGAGCTGCAGGTAGTTTCAGAATATTACTAAAACTATTGTATTTGGGACAAATCATTCACTAAACCCTAAACCTCAACTACATCTCGTAATAATGTGTAAATTGATCAAGTTGAGGAGACTAAACTGCTTGGAGTAACCCTGGATTGTAAACTGTCCTGGTCAAAACATATTGATACAACAGTAGCTAAGATGGGGAGAAGTCTGTCCATAATAAAGTGCTGCTCTACCTTCTTAACAACACTATCAACAAGGAAGGTCCTACAGGCCCTAGTTTTGTCACACCTGGACTACTGTTCAGTCGTGTGGTCAGGCGCCACAAAGAGGGACTTAGGAAAATTACAATTGTCTCAGAACAGGGCAGCACGGCTGGCCCTTAAAAGTTCACGGGAGCTAATATTAAAGATATGCATGTCAATCTCTCCTGTCTCAAAGTGGAGGAGAGATTGACTTCATCACTACTTGTATTTGTGAGGTATTGACATGTTGAATGCACCAAGCTGTCTGTTTAAACCACTAGCACACAGCTCAGACACCCATGACACCCCACAAGACATGTCACCAGAGGTCTCTTCACAGTCCCCAAGTCCAGAACAGACTATGGGAGGAACACAGTACTACATAGAGACATGACTACATCAGGTAACTGATGCAAGCAGTAGAATCAGATTTAAAAAACAGATATAAATACACCTTATGGAACAGCTGGGAATGTGAAGCAACACAGACATATGCACAGACACATACATACCCGTCGATGTGTCCTTGAGCAAGGACTTAACCTTAATTTAATCCAGGGGCTGACCCGGTAGGTAGGCCGTCATTGTAAATAAGAATTTGTTCTTAACTGACTTGCCTAGTTTAATAAAGGTTAAGGTTCGGGTTAAGGTTAGGGTTAGGGTTTAGGGTTAGGGTTAGGGTTAGGGTTTAGGGTTAGGGTTAGGGTTAGGGTTTAGGGTTAGGGTTAGGGTTAGGGTTAGGGTTTAGGGTTAGGGTTAGGTTTAGTTTTTAGGAATCCCAGAGGTCGAGCCGATACATTCAGAGACCCGGGAGGAAGGGCACACCGCTTGCCGAGCAGGAGAGCCGAGGGGTCCGGGCACAAGCACCTCAGTGTTGCCAATGACCCTATTAGTTAGGGTTAGGGTTAGGGTTAGGGTTAGGTTAGGTTAGGTTAGGGTTAGGGTTAGGGTTAGGGTTAGGTTGGGTTAGGGTTAGGGTTAGGGTTAGGGGTTAGGGTTAGGTTAGGTTAGGTTAGGGTTAGGGTTAGGGTTAGGGTTAGGTTTTAAATTAGGGTGGGATTAAAAAGAGACTGGTTTATCTTTTTGTGCGCTGGCCTATTGCTGTATGTCCCTCCAATATAATCCTTTAAAAAAACTTCCTTGTTAAAATTCCCTATGCTATCTCCTAAGAGCCTAAAAAATGAAGTAGGTTCTCATTGTTGGTGGTTATCTAGGACCATGAAAGGACTGAGATGTTAAAATATACAAGGGATCCAGGGATAGATGCTTTATTAATATTATATATACACACACACACACACAATTAAACATATATATATATATATATATAAAAAAAGTGCTACAGATTAAGTGCTATACTGTTAAAACAAATTCAAATCCATAAAAAGAGAGAGAGAAAAAAAACAAGCCATGCATATATTAAAATATTAGACAAAAGAAAATGTATTTATTTAGTTTTTTTGTTTTATGGTGCATCCTTCTTCCACCTCCTTGTGATCCCTGTAACTAAGTGCTATCCCTTTCACTGTGTCCTATCTAACTGGTTAAAAACGTTCATTCAGACCGGTGGGTGTAATTGTCTGTAGGTCTCTTATCCACCTCCCCTCCGCTGCTTTTCGCCGCCCACTGGTCCATCCAGAGCATGACTGTAAACCTGATATGGTGAGGTAAGTGATGGGGTGATCCTGGAAATGAGTGACTAGTTCTGTGTGTAGATGGGCCCGTTTTATATTGTATAGGTGTTGTTTGAGTCTGGTTTCTATTGTGTACTGTGTTTCTCCGATGTAGTGTTTTTTACATAATGTGCAAGTAATTATATAAATGACATTTGGAGTGTTGAGTGAGATAGAGTCTAAAACCGGAGTGGAGGTCTTGCTATGTGGGTTGGAAATGAATTTTCTTTGTTTAAAGTGGGCCGTGTGGGGTTTGGGTGGTTGTTGGGGCTTATTGCTGTATTTTGCTCTGATGAGGATGTCTTTAAGACTCTTGTTCCTTCTAAATGCTGAGATGATTCTAAATGGCTGAAGGGGTGTGTATGTCTGTTGGGTAATGGACAAATTGTGTTTAAATGCCTGATGTAACGGTCTAATCCTATGGGAGAATGTAGTGACTAAAGGGATGAGGGTTATCTGTGTAGGATTAGGGAGGGAGTTAGGGTTAGGGATGGGGGAGAGGTTGGGGTTAGGGTTAGGGTTAGGGTTAGGGGTGGGGTTAGGGGTGGGGTTAGGGTTAGGGTTAGGGTTAGGGTCAGGGATGGGGGAGAGGTTGGGGTTAGGGTTAGGGTTAGGGTTAAGGTTAGGGTTAGGGTTAAGGTTAGAGTTAGGGGTGGGGTTAGGGTTGGGGTTGGGGTTGGGGTTATGGTCAGGGATGGGGGAGAGGTTGGGGTTAGGGTTAGGGTTAGGGTTAGGGTTTAGGGTTAGGGTTAGGGTTAGGGTTAGGGTTAGGGTTAGGGTTTAGGGTTAGGGTTAGGGTTAGGGTTAGGGTTAGGGTTAGGGGTTAGGGGTTAGGGTTAGGGTTAGGGTTAGGGTTAGGGTTAGGGTTGGGGTTAGGGTTAGGGTTAGGGTTAGGGTTAGGGTTAGGGTTAGAGGGTTAGGGTTAGGGTTAGGGTTAGAGGGTTAGGGTTAGGGTTAGGGTTAGGGTTAGGGTTAGGGTTAGGTTTATGATAGTGAGTTTATTGATGGTGTTAAACCGTTAGTTGCACGGGCCTATTGCTGCTGCCTCTTCTGTTTGGGTAGGGTTAGGGTTAGGGTTAGGGTTAGGGTTAGGGTTAGGGTTTAGGGTTAGGGTTAGGGTTAGGGTTAGGGTTAGGGTTAGGGTTAGAGGGTTAGGGTTAGGGTTAGGGTTAGGGTTAGAGGGTTAGGGTTAGGGTTAGGGTTAGGGTTAGGGTTAGGTTTATGATAGTGAGTTTATTGATGGTGTTAAACCGTTAGTTGCACGGGCCTATTGCTGCTGCCTCTTCTGTTTGGTTAGGGTTAGGGTTAGGGTTAGGGTTAGGGTTAGGGTTAGGGTTAGGGTTAGGGTTAGGGTTAAGGTTAGGTTTAGGGTAAGGTAAGTGTTATGATAAGGTAAGGGTTAGGGTAAGGGTTAGGGTTAAGGTAGAGGTTAATGTAGAGGTTAAGGTTAGGGTTAGGGTTAGGTTGGGGTGAGGGATAGGGGCTAGGGTTAGGGGTTAAGGTTAGGGTTAGATTAGGGTTAGGGTTAGGGTTAGGGTTAGGGTTAGGGTTAGGTAAGTATTATGGTGAGGTTAGGGTTAGGGTTTAGGGTTAGGGTTAGGTAAGTGTTATAGTGAGGTTAAGATTATGGTTAAGGTTAGGGTTAGGGTTATGGTGAGGTTAAGGTTAGGGTTAGGTAAGTGTTATGGTTAGGTTAAGATTAGGGTTAGGGGTTAGGGGTTAGGGTTAGATTAAGGTTAGGGTTAGGTAAGTGTTATGGTGAGGTTAAGGTTAGGGTTAGAGGTTAGGGTTTAGGTTAGGTAAGTATTATGGTAAGGTTAAGGTTAGGGTTTAAGGTTAGGGTTAGGTAAGTGTTATAGTAAGGTTAGGGTTAGGGTTAGGGTAAGGGTAAGGGTTAGGGTTAGGTTGGGGTGAGGGATAGGGGTTAAGGTTAGGGTTAGGGTTAGGTAAGTATTATGGTAAGGTTAAGGTTAGGGTTAGGGTTAGGTTGGGGTGAGGGATAGGGGCTAGGGTTAGGGGTTAAGGTTAGGGTTAGATTAAGGTTAGGGTTAGGGTTAGGTAAGTATTATGGTGAGGTTAGGGTTAGGGTTTAGGGTTAGGGTTAGGTAAGTGTTATGGTGAGGTTAAGATTAGGGTTAAGGTTAGGGTTAGGGTTATGGTGAGGTTAAGGTTAGGGTTAGGTAAGTGTTATGGTTAGGTTAAGATTAGGGTTAGGGTTAAGGTTAGGGGTTAGGGGTTAGGGTTAGATTAAGGTTAGGGTTAGGTAAGTGTTATGGTGAGGTTAAGGTTAGGGTTAGAGGTTAGGGTTTAGGTTAGGTAAGTATTATGGTAAGGTAAGGTTAGGGTTTAAGGTTAGGGTTAGGTAAGTGTTATAGTAAGGTTATGGTTAGGGTTAGGGTAAGGGTAAGGGTTAGGGTTAGGTTGGGGTGAGGGATAGGGGTTAAGGTTAGGGTTAGGGTTAGGGTTAGGGTTAGATTAAGTTTAGGGTTAGGGTTAGGTAAGTGTTATGGTGAGGTTAAGGTTAGGGATAGGGTTAGGGTTAGGTAAGTGTTATGGTGAGGTTAAGGTTAGGGTTAGGGTTAGGTAAGTGTTATGGTGAGGTTAAGATTATGGTTAGGGTTAGGGTTAGGGTTAAGGTTAGGGGTTAGGGTTAGATTAAGGTTAGGGTTAGGTAAGTGTTATGGTGAGGTTAAGATTAGGGTTAAGGTTAGGGTTAGGGTTATGGTGAGGTTAAGGTTAGGGTTAGGTAAGTGTTATGGTTAGGTTAAGATTAGGGTTAGGGTTAAGGTTTGGGGTTAGGGGTTAGGGTTAGATTAAGGTTAGGGTTAGGTAAGTGTTATGGTGAGGTTAAGGTTAGGGTTAAAGGTTAGGGTTTAGGTTAGGTAAGTATTATGGTAAGGTTAAGGTTAGGGTTAGGGTTTAAGGTTAGGGTTAGGGTTAGGTAAGTGTTATAGTAAGGTTAGGGTAAGGGTAAGGGTAAGGGTTAGGGTTAGGTTGGGGTGAGGGATAGGGGTTAGGGTTAGGGTTAGGGTTAGGTAAGTATTATGGTAAGGTTAAGGTTAGGGTTAGGGTTAGGTAAGTGTTATAGTAATGTTAGGGTTAGGGTAAAGGTTAGGGTTAAGGGTTAGGGTTAGATTAAGTTTAGGGTTAGGGTTAGGGTTAGGGTTAGGTAAGTGTTATGGTGAGGTTAAGGTTAGGGATAGGGGTTAGGGTAAAGGTTAGGGTTAGGGTTAAGGTAGAGGTTACTGTAGAGGTTAAGGTTAGGGTTAGGGTTTAGGGTTAGGGTTAGATAAGTGTTATGGTGAGGTTAAGATTAGGGTTAAGGTTAGGGTTAGGGTTAAGGTTAGGGGTTAGGGTTAGATTAAGGTTAGGGTTAGGGTTAGGTAAGTGTTATGGTGAGGTTAAGGTTAGGGTTAGGGTTAGGGTTAGGTAAGTATTATGGTAAGGTTAAGGTTAGGGTTAGGGTTAGGTAAGTGTTATAGTATGGTGAGGTTAAGGTTAGGGTAAAGGTTAGGGTTAAGGGTTAGGGTTAGATTAAGTTTAGGGTTAGGGGTTAGGGTAAGGGTTAGATTAAGTTTAGGGTTAGGGATTAGGGTTAGGTAAATGTTATGGTTAGGGTTAGGGTTAGGGTTAGGGTTAGGTAAGTGTTATGGTTAGGTTAAGATTAGGGTTAAGTTTATGGTTAGGGTTAAAGTTAAGGGTTAGGGTTAGGGGTTAGCGTTAGATTAAGGTTAGGGTTAGGTAAGTGTTGTGGTGCAGTTAAGGTTAGGGTTAGGGGTTAGGGTTAGATTAAGGTTAGGGTTAGGTAAGTGTTAGGGTTAGGGTTAGGGTTAGGGTTAGGGTTAGGGTTAGGTAAGTGTTATGGTGCAGTTATGGTTAGGGTTAGGGTTAGGGTTAGGGTTAGGTAAGTGTTATGGTTAGGTTAAGATTAGGGTTAAGTTTATGGTTAGGGTTAAAGTTAAGGGTTAGGGTTAGGGGTTAGCGTTAGATTAAGGTTAGGGTTAGGTAAGTGTTGTGGTGCAGTTAAGGTTAGGGTTAGGGTTTAGGGGTTAGGGTTAGGGTTAGGGTTAAGGTTAGGTTTAGGGTAAGGTAAGTGTTATGATAAGGTAAGGGTTAGGGTAAGGGTTAGGGTTAAGGTAGAGGTTAATGTAGAGGTTAAGGTTAGGGTTAGGGTTAGGTTGGGGTGAGGGATAGGGGCTAGGGTTAGGGGTTAAGGTTAGGGTTAGATTAGGGTTAGGGTTAGGGTTAGGGTTAGGTAAGTATTATGGTGAGGTTAGGGTTAGGGTTTAGGGTTAGGGTTAGGTAAGTGTTATAGTGAGGTTAAGATTATGGTTAAGGTTAGGGTTAGGGTTATGGTGAGGTTAAGGTTAGGGTTAGGTAAGTGTTATGGTTAGGTTAAGATTAGGGTTAGGGGTTAGGGGTTAGGGTTAGATTAAGGTTAGGGTTAGGTAAGTGTTATGGTGAGGTTAAGGTTAGGGTTAGAGGTTAGGGTTTAGGTTAGGTAAGTATTATGGTAAGGTTAAGGTTAGGGTTTAAGGTTAGGGTTAGGTAAGTGTTATAGTAAGGTTAGGGTTAGGGTTAGGGTAAGGGTAAGGGTTAGGGTTAGGTTGGGGTGAGGGATAGGGGTTAAGGTTAGGGTTAGGGTTAGGTAAGTATTATGGTAAGGTTAAGGTTAGGGTTAGGGTTAGGTTGGGGTGAGGGATAGGGGCTAGGGTTAGGGGTTAAGGTTAGGGTTAGATTAAGGTTAGGGTTAGGGTTAGGTAAGTATTATGGTGAGGTTAGGGTTAGGGTTTAGGGTTAGGGTTAGGTAAGTGTTATGGTGAGGTTAAGATTAGGGTTAAGGTTAGGGTTAGGGTTATGGTGAGGTTAAGGTTAGGGTTAGGTAAGTGTTATGGTTAGGTTAAGATTAGGGTTAGGGTTAAGGTTAGGGGTTAGGGGTTAGGGTTAGATTAAGGTTAGGGTTAGGTAAGTGTTATGGTGAGGTTAAGGTTAGGGTTAGAGGTTAGGGTTTAGGTTAGGTAAGTATTATGGTAAGGTAAGGTTAGGGTTTAAGGTTAGGGTTAGGTAAGTGTTATAGTAAGGTTAGGGTTAGGGTTAGGGTAAGGGTAAGGGTTAGGGTTAGGTTGGGGTGAGGGATAGGGGTTAAGGTTAGGGTTAGGGTTAGGGTTAGGGTTAGATTAAGTTTAGGGTTAGGGTTAGGTAAGTGTTATGGTGAGGTTAAGGTTAGGGATAGGGTTAGGGTTAGGGTTAGGGTTAGGGTTAGGGTTAGGGTTAGGGTTAGGGTTAGGGTTAGGGTTAGGGTTAGGGTTAGGGTTAGGGTTAGGGTTAGGGTTAGGGTTAGGGTTAGGGTTAGGGTTAGGGTTAGGGTTAGGGTTAGGGTTAGGGTTAGGGTTAGGGTTAGGGTTAGGGTTAGGGTTAGGGTTAGGGTTAGGGTTAGGGTTAGGGTTAGGGTTAGGGTTAGGGTTAGGGTTAGGGTTAGGGTTAGGGTTAGGGTTAGGGTTAGGGTTAGGGTTAGGGTTAGGGTTAGGGTTAGGGTTAGGGTTAGGGTTAGGGTTAGGGTTAGGGTTAGGGTTAGGGTTAGGGTTAGGGTTAGGGTTAGGGTTAGGGTTAGGGTTAGGGTTAGGGTTAGGGTTAGGGTTAGGGTTAGGGTTAGGGTTAGGGTTAGGGTTAGGGTTAGGGTTAGGGTTAGGGTTAGGGTTAGGGTTAGGGTTAGGGTTAGGGTTAGGGTTAGGGTTAGGGTTAGGGTTAGGGTTAGGGTTAGGGTTAGGGTTAGGGTTAGGGTTAGGGTTAGGGTTAGGGTTAGGGTTAGGGTTAGGGTTAGGGTTAGGGTTAGGGTTAGGGTTAGGGTTAGGGTTAGGGTTAGGGTTAGGGTTAGGGTTAGGGTTAGGGTTAGGGTTAGGGTTAGGGTTAGGGTTAGGGTTAGGGTTAGGGTTAGGGTTAGGGTTAGGGTTAGGGTTAGGGTTAGGGTTAGGGTTAGGGTTAGGGTTAGGGTTAGGGTTAGGGTTAGGGTTAGGGTTAGGGTTAGGGTTAGGGTTAGGGTTAGGGTTAGGGTTAGGGTTAGGGTTAGGGTTAGGGTTAGGGTTAGGGTTAGGGTTAGGGTTAGGGTTAGGGTTAGGGTTAGGGTTAGGGTTAGGGTTAGGGTTAGGGTTAGGGTTAGGGTTAGGGTTAGGGTTAGGGTTAGGGTTAGGGTTAGGGTTAGGGTTAGGGTTAGGGTTAGGGTTAGGGTTAGGGTTAGGGTTAGGGTTAGGGTTAGGGTTAGGGTTAGGGTTAGGGTTAGGGTTAGGGTTAGGGTTAGGGTTAGGGTTAGGGTTAGGGTTAGGGTTAGGGTTAGGGTTAGGGTTAGGGTTAGGGTTAGGGTTAGGGTTAGGGTTAGGGTTAGGGTTAGGGTTAGGGTTAGGGTTAGGGTTAGGGTTAGGGTTAGGGTTAGGGTTAGGGTTAGGGTTAGGGTTAGGGTTAGGGTTAGGGTTAGGGTTAGGGTTAGGGTTAGGGTTAGGGTTAGGGTTAGGGTTAGGGTTAGGGTTAGGGTTAGGGTTAGGGTTAGGGTTAGGGTTAGGGTTAGGGTTAGGGTTAGGGTTAGGGTTAGGGTTAGGGTTAGGGTTAGGGTTAGGGTTAGGGTTAGGGTTAGGGTTAGGGTTAGGGTTAGGGTTAGGGTTAGGGTTAGGGTTAGGGTTAGGGTTAGGGTTAGGGTTAGGGTTAGGGTTAGGGTTAGGGTTAGGGTTAGGGTTAGGGTTAGGGTTAGGGTTAGGGTTAGGGTTAGGGTTAGGGTTAGGGTTAGGGTTAGGGTTAGGGTTAGGGTTAGGGTTAGGGTTAGGGTTAGGGTTAGGGTTAGGGTTAGGGTTAGGGTTAGGGTTAGGGTTAGGGTTAGGGTTAGGGTTAGGGTTAGGGTTAGGGTTAGGGTTAGGGTTAGGGTTAGGGTTAGGGTTAGGGTTAGGGTTAGGGTTAGGGTTAGGGTTAGGGTTAGGGTTAGGGTTAGGGTTAGGGTTAGGGTTAGGGTTAGGGTTAGGGTTAGGGTTAGGGTTAGGGTTAGGGTTAGGGTTAGGGTTAGGGTTAGGGTTAGGGTTAGGGTTAGGGTTAGGGTTAGGGTTAGGGTTAGGGTTAGGGTTAGGGTTAGGGTTAGGGTTAGGGTTAGGGTTAGGGTTAGGGTTAGGGTTAGGGTTAGGGTTAGGGTTAGGGTTAGGGTTAGGGTTAGGGTTAGGGTTAGGGTTAGGGTTAGGGTTAGGGTTAGGGTTAGGGTTAGGGTTAGGGTTAGGGTTAGGGTTAGGGTTAGGGTTAGGGTTAGGGTTAGGGTTAGGGTTAGGGTTAGGGTTAGGGTTAGGGTTAGGGTTAGGGTTAGGGTTAGGGTTAGGGTTAGGGTTAGGGTTAGGGTTAGGGTTAGGGTTAGGGTTAGGGTTAGGGTTAGGGTTAGGGTTAGGGTTAGGGTTAGGGTTAGGGTTAGGGTTAGGGTTAGGGTTAGGGTTAGGGTTAGGGTTAGGGTTAGGGTTAGGGTTAGGGTTAGGGTTAGGGTTAGGGTTAGGGTTAGGGTTAGGGTTAGGGTTAGGGTTAGGGTTAGGGTTAGGGTTAGGGTTAGGGTTAGGGTTAGGGTTAGGGTTAGGGTTAGGGTTAGGGTTAGGGTTAGGGTTAGGGTTAGGGTTAGGGTTAGGGTTAGGGTTAGGGTTAGGGTTAGGGTTAGGGTTAGGGTTAGGGTTAGGGTTAGGGTTAGGGTTAGGGTTAGGGTTAGGGTTAGGGTTAGGGTTAGGGTTAGGGTTAGGGTTAGGGTTAGGGTTAGGGTTAGGGTTAGGGTTAGGGTTAGGGTTAGGGTTAGGGTTAGGGTTAGGGTTAGGGTTAGGGTTAGGGTTAGGGTTAGGGTTAGGGTTAGGGTTAGGGTTAGGGTTAGGGTTAGGGTTAGGGTTAGGGTTAGGGTTAGGGTTAGGGTTAGGGTTAGGGTTAGGGTTAGGGTTAGGGTTAGGGTTAGGGTTAGGGTTAGGGTTAGGGTTAGGGTTAGGGTTAGGGTTAGGGTTAGGGTTAGGGTTAGGGTTAGGGTTAGGGTTAGGGTTAGGGTTAGGGTTAGGGTTAGGGTTAGGGTTAGGGTTAGGGTTAGGGTTAGGGTTAGGGTTAGGGTTAGGGTTAGGGTTAGGGTTAGGGTTAGGGTTAGGGTTAGGGTTAGGGTTAGGGTTAGGGTTAGGGTTAGGGTTAGGGTTAGGGTTAGGGTTAGGGTTAGGGTTAGGGTTAGGGTTAGGGTTAGGGTTAGGGTTAGGGTTAGGGTTAGGGTTAGGGTTAGGGTTAGGGTTAGGGTTAGGGTTAGGGTTAGGGTTAGGGTTAGGGTTAGGGTTAGGGTTAGGGTTAGGGTTAGGGTTAGGGTTAGGGTTAGGGTTAGGGTTAGGGTTAGGGTTAGGGTTAGGGTTAGGGTTAGGGTTAGGGTTAGGGTTAGGGTTAGGGTTAGGGTTAGGGTTAGGGTTAGGGTTAGGGTTAGGGTTAGGGTTAGGGTTAGGGTTAGGGTTAGGGTTAGGGTTAGGGTTAGGGTTAGGGTTAGGGTTAGGGTTAGGGTTAGGGTTAGGGTTAGGGTTAGGGTTAGGGTTAGGGTTAGGGTTAGGGTTAGGGTTAGGGTTAGGGTTAGGGTTAGGGTTAGGGTTAGGGTTAGGGTTAGGGTTAGGGTTAGGGTTAGGGTTAGGGTTAGGGTTAGGGTTAGGGTTAGGGTTAGGGTTAGGGTTAGGGTTAGGGTTAGGGTTAGGGTTAGGGTTAGGGTTAGGGTTAGGGTTAGGGTTAGGGTTAGGGTTAGGGTTAGGGTTAGGGTTAGGGTTAGGGTTAGGGTTAGGGTTAGGGTTAGGGTTAGGGTTAGGGTTAGGGTTAGGGTTAGGGTTAGGGTTAGGGTTAGGGTTAGGGTTAGGGTTAGGGTTAGGGTTAGGGTTAGGGTTAGGGTTAGGGTTAGGGTTAGGGTTAGGGTTAGGGTTAGGGTTAGGGTTAGGGTTAGGGTTAGGGTTAGGGTTAGGGTTAGGGTTAGGGTTAGGGTTAGGGTTAGGGTTAGGGTTAGGGTTAGGGTTAGGGTTAGGGTTAGGGTTAGGGTTAGGGTTAGGGTTAGGGTTAGGGTTAGGGTTAGGGTTAGGGTTAGGGTTAGGGTTAGGGTTAGGGTTAGGGTTAGGGTTAGGGTTAGGGTTAGGGTTAGGGTTAGGGTTAGGGTTAGGGTTAGGGTTAGGGTTAGGGTTAGGGTTAGGGTTAGGGTTAGGGTTAGGGTTAGGGTTAGGGTTAGGGTTAGGGTTAGGGTTAGGGTTAGGGTTAGGGTTAGGGTTAGGGTTAGGGTTAGGGTTAGGGTTAGGGTTAGGGTTAGGGTTAGGGTTAGGGTTAGGGTTAGGGTTAGGGTTAGGGTTAGGGTTAGGGTTAGGGTTAGGGTTAGGGTTAGGGTTAGGGTTAGGGTTAGGGTTAGGGTTAGGGTTAGGGTTAGGGTTAGGGTTAGGGTTAGGGTTAGGGTTAGGGTTAGGGTTAGGGTTAGGGTTAGGGTTAGGGTTAGGGTTAGGGTTAGGGTTAGGGTTAGGGTTAGGGTTAGGGTTAGGGTTAGGGTTAGGGTTAGGGTTAGGGTTAGGGTTAGGGTTAGGGTTAGGGTTAGGGTTAGGGTTAGGGTTAGGGTTAGGGTTAGGGTTAGGGTTAGGGTTAGGGTTAGGGTTAGGGTTAGGGTTAGGGTTAGGGTTAGGGTTAGGGTTAGGGTTAGGGTTAGGGTTAGGGTTAGGGTTAGGGTTAGGGTTAGGGTTAGGGTTAGGGTTAGGGTTAGGGTTAGGGTTAGGGTTAGGGTTAGGGTTAGGGTTAGGGTTAGGGTTAGGGTTAGGGTTAGGGTTAGGGTTAGGGTTAGGGTTAGGGTTAGGGTTAGGGTTAGGGTTAGGGTTAGGGTTAGGGTTAGGGTTAGGGTTAGGGTTAGGGTTAGGGTTAGGGTTAGGGTTAGGGTTAGGGTTAGGGTTAGGGTTAGGGTTAGGGTTAGGGTTAGGGTTAGGGTTAGGGTTAGGGTTAGGGTTAGGGTTAGGGTTAGGGTTAGGGTTAGGGTTAGGGTTAGGGTTAGGGTTAGGGTTAGGGTTAGGGTTAGGGTTAGGGTTAGGGTTAGGGTTAGGGTTAGGGTTAGGGTTAGGGTTAGGGTTAGGGTTAGGGTTAGGGTTAGGGTTAGGGTTAGGGTTAGGGTTAGGGTTAGGGTTAGGGTTAGGGTTAGGGTTAGGGTTAGGGTTAGGGTTAGGGTTAGGGTTAGGGTTAGGGTTAGGGTTAGGGTTAGGGTTAGGGTTAGGGTTAGGGTTAGGGTTAGGGTTAGGGTTAGGGTTAGGGTTAGGGTTAGGGTTAGGGTTAGGGTTAGGGTTAGGGTTAGGGTTAGGGTTAGGGTTAGGGTTAGGGTTAGGGTTAGGGTTAGGGTTAGGGTTAGGGTTAGGGTTAGGGTTAGGGTTAGGGTTAGGGTTAGGGTTAGGGTTAGGGTTAGGGTTAGGGTTAGGGTTAGGGTTAGGGTTAGGGTTAGGGTTAGGGTTAGGGTTAGGGTTAGGGTTAGGGTTAGGGTTAGGGTTAGGGTTAGGGTTAGGGTTAGGGTTAGGGTTAGGGTTAGGGTTAGGGTTAGGGTTAGGGTTAGGGTTAGGGTTAGGGTTAGGGTTAGGGTTAGGGTTAGGGTTAGGGTTAGGGTTAGGGTTAGGGTTAGGGTTAGGGTTAGGGTTAGGGTTAGGGTTAGGGTTAGGGTTAGGGTTAGGGTTAGGGTTAGGGTTAGGGTTAGGGTTAGGGTTAGGGTTAGGGTTAGGGTTAGGGTTAGGGTTAGGGTTAGGGTTAGGGTTAGGGTTAGGGTTAGGGTTAGGGTTAGGGTTAGGGTTAGGGTTAGGGTTAGGGTTAGGGTTAGGGTTAGGGTTAGGGTTAGGGTTAGGGTTAGGGTTAGGGTTAGGGTTAGGGTTAGGGTTAGGGTTAGGGTTAGGGTTAGGGTTAGGGTTAGGGTTAGGGTTAGGGTTAGGGTTAGGGTTAGGGTTAGGGTTAGGGTTAGGGTTAGGGTTAGGGTTAGGGTTAGGGTTAGGGTTAGGGTTAGGGTTAGGGTTAGGGTTAGGGTTAGGGTTAGGGTTAGGGTTAGGGTTAGGGTTAGGGTTAGGGTTAGGGTTAGGGTTAGGGTTAGGGTTAGGGTTAGGGTTAGGGTTAGGGTTAGGGTTAGGGTTAGGGTTAGGGTTAGGGTTAGGGTTAGGGTTAGGGTTAGGGTTAGGGTTAGGGTTAGGGTTAGGGTTAGGGTTAGGGTTAGGGTTAGGGTTAGGGTTAGGGTTAGGGTTAGGGTTAGGGTTAGGGTTAGGGTTAGGGTTAGGGTTAGGGTTAGGGTTAGGGTTAGGGTTAGGGTTAGGGTTAGGGTTAGGGTTAGGGTTAGGGTTAGGGTTAGGGTTAGGGTTAGGGTTAGGGTTAGGGTTAGGGTTAGGGTTAGGGTTAGGGTTAGGGTTAGGGTTAGGGTTAGGGTTAGGGTTAGGGTTAGGGTTAGGGTTAGGGTTAGGGTTAGGGTTAGGGTTAGGGTTAGGGTTAGGGTTAGGGTTAGGGTTAGGGTTAGGGTTAGGGTTAGGGTTAGGGTTAGGGTTAGGGTTAGGGTTAGGGTTAGGGTTAGGGTTAGGGTTAGGGTTAGGGTTAGGGTTAGGGTTAGGGTTAGGGTTAGGGTTAGGGTTAGGGTTAGGGTTAGGGTTAGGGTTAGGGTTAGGGTTAGGGTTAGGGTTAGGGTTAGGGTTAGGGTTAGGGTTAGGGTTAGGGTTAGGGTTAGGGTTAGGGTTAGGGTTAGGGTTAGGGTTAGGGTTAGGGTTAGGGTTAGGGTTAGGGTTAGGGTTAGGGTTAGGGTTAGGGTTAGGGTTAGGGTTAGGGTTAGGGTTAGGGTTAGGGTTAGGGTTAGGGTTAGGGTTAGGGTTAGGGTTAGGGTTAGGGTTAGGGTTAGGGTTAGGGTTAGGGTTAGGGTTAGGGTTAGGGTTAGGGTTAGGGTTAGGGTTAGGGTTAGGGTTAGGGTTAGGGTTAGGGTTAGGGTTAGGGTTAGGGTTAGGGTTAGGGTTAGGGTTAGGGTTAGGGTTAGGGTTAGGGTTAGGGTTAGGGTTAGGGTTAGGGTTAGGGTTAGGGTTAGGGTTAGGGTTAGGGTTAGGGTTAGGGTTAGGGTTAGGGTTAGGGTTAGGGTTAGGGTTAGGGTTAGGGTTAGGGTTAGGGTTAGGGTTAGGGTTAGGGTTAGGGTTAGGGTTAGGGTTAGGGTTAGGGTTAGGGTTAGGGTTAGGGTTAGGGTTAGGGTTAGGGTTAGGGTTAGGGTTAGGGTTAGGGTTAGGGTTAGGGTTAGGGTTAGGGTTAGGGTTAGGGTTAGGGTTAGGGTTAGGGTTAGGGTTAGGGTTAGGGTTAGGGTTAGGGTTAGGGTTAGGGTTAGGGTTAGGGTTAGGGTTAGGGTTAGGGTTAGGGTTAGGGTTAGGGTTAGGGTTAGGGTTAGGGTTAGGGTTAGGGTTAGGGTTAGGGTTAGGGTTAGGGTTAGGGTTAGGGTTAGGGTTAGGGTTAGGGTTAGGGTTAGGGTTAGGGTTAGGGTTAGGGTTAGGGTTAGGGTTAGGGTTAGGGTTAGGGTTAGGGTTAGGGTTAGGGTTAGGGTTAGGGTTAGGGTTAGGGTTAGGGTTAGGGTTAGGGTTAGGGTTAGGGTTAGGGTTAGGGTTAGGGTTAGGGTTAGGGTTAGGGTTAGGGTTAGGGTTAGGGTTAGGGTTAGGGTTAGGGTTAGGGTTAGGGTTAGGGTTAGGGTTAGGGTTAGGGTTAGGGTTAGGGTTAGGGTTAGGGTTAGGGTTAGGGTTAGGGTTAGGGTTAGGGTTAGGGTTAGGGTTAGGGTTAGGG
>CM042379.1:34053594-34092361 GCA_023634145.1 Thymallus thymallus | reverse complement strand
AGTGCATTTAGCTCATATTGACTTGTTGACTTGTTGTGCATTTAGCTCATATTGACTTGTTGACTTGTAGTGCATGTAGCTCGTATTGGCTTGTTGACTTGTAGTGTATGTATCTCATATTGACTTGTTGACTTGTGCATTTAGCTCATATTGACTTGTTGTGCATTTAGCTCGTATTGACTTGTTGACTTGTTGTGCATTTAGCTCGTATTGACTTGTTGACTTGTTGTGCATTTAGCTCGTATTGACTTGTTGACTTGTTGTGCATTTAGCTCATATTGACTTGTTGACTTGTTGTGCATTTAGCTCATATTGACTTGTTGTGCATTTAGCTCATATTTACTTGTTGACTTGTTGTGCATTTAGCTCATATTGACTTGTTGACTTGTTGTGCATTTAGCTCATATTGACTTGTTGTGCATTTAGCTCATATTGACTTGTTGACTTGTGCATTTAGCTCATATTGACTTGTTGACTTGTTGTGCATTTAGCTCATATTTGACTTGCAATGCTTTGCTTGGGCCCGGGTTTCCTTGTAGATTGTAATTATTTATATATTTTTGTTTCTCCCCCTCGCTCCTCTCCCTCTCTCCTCTCTTCCCCTCCTCCCCCTCTCTCCTCTCCTCCCCCTCTCTCCTCATCTAAGATGGAGATGGACAGAGTGTCCAGATGGACTCCATTAAGTCAGGCTTCGTGGGCTCCCAGGTGGAGCTGCGTTGTATCTTCGTTAACTCCAATCCCCCGGTCAAGATCTCTCAGGTCACATGGCAGAAGTTCCTGAACGGCAGCAAACAGAACGTGGCGATCGCCAACCCCTCGCTGGGGGTATCCGTACTCCCGCCCTTCAAGGAGAGGGTAACCTTCAAGCAGGCGGCGGTCCGCCACCGCACCCCATCTCTGGAGGATACCACCATCATGTTCTCCAACCTGAGGCTATCCGATGAGGCTGCATACATCTGCGAGTACACCACCTTCCCCGCTGGGAACCGAGAGAACATGGTCAACCTCACTGTCTTTGGTAAGGACTAGTTAACACAATATGAACCTCATTGTCTTTGGTAAGGACTAGTTAACACAATATCAACTCATTGTCTCTGGTAAGGACTAGTTAACACAATATAAACATCATTGTCTCTGGTAAGGACTAGTTAACACAATATCAACACATTGTCTCTGGTAAGGACTAGTTAACACAATATCAACCTCATTGTCTTTGGTAAGGACTAGTTAACACAATATCAACTCATTGTCTTTGGTAAGGACTAGTTAACACAATATAAACCTCATTGTCTTTGGTAAGGACTAGTTAACACAATATCAACTCATTGTCTTTGGTAAGGACTAGTTAACACAATATAAACCTCATTGTCTCTGGTAAGGACTAGTTAACACAATATTAACCTCATTGTCTCTGGTAAGGACTAGTTAACACAATATTAACCTCATTGTCTCTGGTAAGGACTAGTTAACACAATATAAACATCACTGTCTTTGGTAAGGACTAGTTAACACAATATCAACTCATTGTCTCTGGTAAGGACTAGTTAACACAATATCAACTCATTGTCTTTGGTAAGGACTAGTTAACACAATATTAACCTCATTGTCTTTGGTAAGGACTAGTTAACACAATATCAACTCATTGTCTTTGGTAAGGACTAGTTAACACAATATTAACCTCATTGTCTTTGGTAAGGACTAGTTAACACAATATCAACTCATTGTCTTTGGTAAGGACTAGTTAACACAATATTAACCTCATTGTCTCTGGTAAGGACTAGTTAACACAATATAAACATCACTGTCTTTGGTAAGGACTAGTTAACACAATATCAACTCATTGTCTCTGGTAAGGACTAGTTAACACAATATCAACTCATTGTCTTTGGTAAGGACTAGTTAACACAATATTAACCTCATTGTCTTTGGTAAGGACTAGTTAACACAATATCAACTCATTGTCTTTGGTAAGGACTAGTTAACACAATATTAACCTCATTGTCTTTGGTAAGGACTAGTTAACACAATATAAACCTCATTGTCTCTGGTAAGGACTAGTTAACACAATATTAACCTCATTGTCTTTGGTAAGGACTAGTTAACACAATATCAACTCATTGTCTTTGGTAAGGACTAGTTAACACAATATAAACCTCATTGTCTCTGGTAAGGACTAGTTAACATAATATTAACCTCATTGTCTCTGGTAAGGACTAGTTAACACAATATTAACCTCATTGTCTCTGGTAAGGACTAGTTAACACAATATAAACATCACTGTCTTTGGTAAGGACTAGTTAACACAATATCAACTCATTGTCTCTGGTAAGGACTAGTTAACACAATATCAACTCATTGTCTTTGGTAAGGACTAGTTAACACAATATTAACCTCATTGTCTTTGGTAAGGACTAGTTAACACAATATCAACTCATTGTCTTTGGTAAGGACTAGTTAACACAATATCAACTCATTGTCTCTGGTAAGGACTAGTTAACACAATATCAACCTCATTGTCTTTGGTAAGGACTAGTTAACACAATATCAACCTAATTGTATTTGTTAAGGACTAGTTAACACAATATAAACATCATTGTCTCTGGTAAGGACTAGTTAACACAATATAAACATCATTGTCTCTGGTAAGGACTAGTTAACACAATATCAACTCATTGTCTTTGGTAAGGACTAGTTAACACAATATCAACTCATTGTCTTTGGTAAGGACTAGTTAACACAATATCAACTCATTGTCTCTGGTAAGGACTAGTTAACACAATATCAACTCATTGTCTTTGGTAAAGACTAGTTAACACAATATTAACATCATTGTCTCTGGTAAGGACTAGTTAACACAATATCAACCTAATTGTATTTGTTATGGACTTGCTCGTCACAACACAATATCAATCTACTGAACATTCTAGTCATAAGTAAATGTTTCAGCAATGCGGGATAATGGCTGTAATTTCAAAAGATGTACTGTATAATAAGGAAACACTTTACTGACTAAAGAAAGACCCTTTACTGACTAAAGAAAGACACTTTACTGACTAAAGAAAGACCCTTTACTGACTAAAGAAAGACCCTTTACTGACTAAAGAAAGACCCTTTACTGACTAAAGAAAGACACTTTACTGACTAAAGAAAGACACTTTACTGACTAAAGAAAGACCCTTTACTGACTAAAGAAAGACCCTTTACTGACTAAAGAAAGACCCTTTACTGACTAAAGAAAGACCCTTTACTGACTAAAGAAAGACCCTTTACTGACTAAAGAAAGACACTTTACTGACTAAAGGAAGGACCTTCAACTTTGGATGGTGAATTGTGTATTCATGAGGTCACTCAGCTCTATAACCTTGGAAAACATGTCAGGCTACTCAGCTAGGCTGTGTTTCTGTGTTGGAGATGTGATATATTATATTCATATAGATTACCCCAGAAGGAACACTCGGTCAAAAAGCCATATTGCTTTCATGCAACCATAGAACGTAGAAGTAAATAAATATACAAACAGCTGAAAGAGAAATCAATAAAGCCATTTTGTTGATTTTGTGTGCCTGATTCTGTCTGGATGCCGGGCAGTGAGTGAGTGAGTGAGTGAGTGAGTGAGTGAGTGAGTGAGTGAGTGAGTGAGTGAGTGAGTGAGTGAGTGAGTGAGTGAGTGAGTGAGTGAGTGAGTGAGTGAGTGAGTGAGTGAGGGAGGGAGGGAGGGAGGGAGGGAAGGAGGGAGTCACAGAGACAGAGACAGACACAGAAACACAGACACAGACACAGTGACAGAGCAGCCTTGTCATCTCCAAGCCCCGATCTTGTCTGTGTCCCAAATCAATCCATATTCCCTATATATAGTATAATATAGTGCACTGCTTTTGACAAGGGACCACAGGGCCCTGTTTGGGTTGTGTTGGGTGCCTGAGGCTTGGTTAGTGTGTGCGTATGCCTGTGTTTACTTTTGTGTGTGTGTGTGTGTTTTGTCAGCTGACAATCAGTGAATGCCAGGAAACCTGTGTGACGATATCCGACTGACAGGATTCAAATAGGCCTCTTCATATCATAGGGCTCTTCATATCATAGGGCTCTTCATATCATAGGCCTCTTCATATCATAGGCCTCTTCATAGCATAGGCCTCTTCATAGCATAGGCCTCTTCATAGCATAGGCCTCTTCATATCATAGGCCTCTTCATATCATAGGCCTCTTCATAGCTAAGTTATCAAATCAAAAAATCTAAATCAAATCAAATGTTATTAGTCACATACACGTGGTTAGCAGATGTTATTGCGGGTGTAACTAAATGCTTGTGGTTTTAGCTCCAACAGTGCAGTAATATTTAATAAGTAATATCTAACAGTTTCACAACATATACCCAAATACACATACATCCAAGTAAGGAATGGATGAATATTATATACATACAGTATATGTCAGACCGGCATTGGACTAAGATACAGTGGCATAGTATAGTATGCAGTATAAACATGAGATGAGTGATGCAATATGGAAACACAATACAGTGACTAAGATACTGTAGAATAGTATAGAATACAGTTTAAACATATGAGATGAGAAGATGTGGAAACATTATTAAGTGACTAGTGTTCCACATGCTAGTGTTCCACATGCTAGTGTTCCACATGCTAGTGTTCCACATTATTAAGTGACTAGTGTTCCACATGCTAGTGTTCCACATGCTAGTGTTCCACATGCTAGTGTTCCACATTATTAAGTGACTAGTGTTCCACATGCTAGTGTTCCACATTATTAAGTGACTAGTGTTCCACATGCTAGTGTTCCACATTATTAAGTGACTAGTGTTCCACATGCTAGTGTTCCACATGCTAGTGTTCCACATTATTAAGTGACTAGTGTTCCACATGCTAGTGTTCCACATGCTAGTGTTCCACATGCTAGTGTTCCACATTATTAAGTGACTAGTGTTCCACATGCTAGTGTTCCACATTATTAAGTGACTAGTGTTCCACATGCTAGTGTTCCACATTATTAAGTGACTAGTGTTCCACATGCTAGTGTTCCACATTATTAAGTGACTAGTGTTCCACATGCTAGTGTTCCACATTATTAAGTGACTAGTGTTCCACATGCTAGTGTTCCACATTATTAAGTGACTAGTGTTCCACATGCTAGTGTTCCACATTATTAAGTGACTAGTGTTCCACATGCTAGTGTTCCACATTATTAAGTGACTAGTGTTCCACATGCTAGTGTTCCACATGCTAGTGTTCCACATTATTAAGTGACTAGTGTTCCACATGCTAGTGTTCCACATGCTAGTGTTCCACATGCTAGTGTTCCACATTATTAAGTGACTAGTGTTCCACATGCTAGTGTTCCACATTATTAAGTGACTAGTGTTCCACATGCTAGTGTTCCACATTATTAAGTGACTAGTGTTCCACATGCTAGTGTTCCACATGCTAGTGTTCCACATTATTAAGTGACTAGTGTTCCACATGCTAGTGTTCCACATGCTAGTGTTCCACATGCTAGTGTTCCACATTATTAAGTGACTAGTGTTCCACATGCTAGTGTTCCACATGCTAGTGTTCCACATGCTAGTGTTCCACATGCTAGTGTTCCACATTATTAAGTGACTAGTGTTCCACATGCTAGTGTTCCACATGCTAGTGTTCCACATTATTAAGTGACTAGTGTTCCACATGCTAGTGTTCCACATTATTAAGTGACTAGTGTTCCACATGCTAGTGTTCCACATTATTAAGTGACTAGTGTTCCACATGCTAGTGTTCCACATTATTAAGTGACTAGTGTTCCACATGCTAGTGTTCCACATTATTAAGTGACTAGTGTTCCACATGCTAGTGTTCCACATTATTAAGTGACTAGTGTTCCACATGCTAGTGTTCCACATTATTAAGTGACTAGTGTTCCACATGCTAGTGTTCCACATTATTAAGTGACTAGTGTTCCACATGCTAGTGTTCCACATGCTAGTGTTCCACATTATTAAGTGACTAGTGTTCCACATGCTAGTGTTCCACATTATTAAGTGACTAGTGTTCCACATGCTAGTGTTCCACATTATTAAGTGACTAGTGTTCCACATGCTAGTGTTCCACATGCTAGTGTTCCACATGCTAGTGTTCCACATTATTAAGTGACTAGTGTTCCACATGCTAGTGTTCCACATTATTAAGTGACTAGTGTTCCACATGCTAGTGTTCCACATTATTAAGTGACTAGTGTTCCACATGCTAGTGTTCCACATGATAGTGTTCCACAATATTAATTGACTACTGTTTCATTTCCTTAAAGTGGCCAGTGATTTTTAATCTGTGTCTAAAGGCAGCAGTCTCTGATAGAGATGGTTGTTTAACAGTCAGTGGTGAAGTATAGAGTACAATACAGTATATATATAGAGATGGTTGTTTAGCAGTCAGTGGTGAAGTATAGAGTACAATACAGTATATACATAGAGATGGTTGTTGTAATATGTACACAACTAGAGTGACTAAGACACCGTAGAATAGTGTAGAGTGCAGTTTATAAGTTTCTTATTATTTTGACTTATTTAACTAGGCAAGTCATTTACCGGCCAGACCTGGACGACGCTGGGCCAGTTGTATGCCGCCCTATAGGACTCCCAATCTCGACCAGTTGTGATACAGTCTGGATTCCAACCAGGTTGTCTGTAGTGATGTGGTGAGATCCAGTGTCTTAAACCACTTGGCAGCCGCAAGAGACGGAAACATTATTAAAGTGGCTAGTGTTCTATTCCTTAAAGTGTCTATCTGCAGCTCTGCACAAAGCTGCTATTTATATCATAGCTATCTGCAGCTCTGCACAAAGCTGCTATTTATATCATAGCTATCTGCAGCTCTGCACAAAGCTGCTATTTACATCATAGCTATCTGCAGCTCTGCACAAAGCTGCTATTTATATCATAGCTATCTGCAGCTCTGCACAAAGCTGCTATTTATATCATAGCTATCTGCAGCTCTGCACAAAGCTGCTATTTATATCATAGCTATCTGCAGCTCTGCACAAAGCTGCTATTTATATCATAGCTATCTGCAGCTCTGCACAAAGCTGCTATTTATATCATAGCTATCTGCAGCTCTGCACAAAGCTGCTATTTATATCATAGCTATCTGCAGCTCTGCACAAAGCTGCTATTTACATCATAGCTATCTGCAGCTCTGCACAAAGCTGCTATTTATATCATAGCTATCTGCAGCTCTGCACAAAGCTGCTATTTATATCATAGCTATCTGCAGCTCTGCACAAAGCTGCTATTTATATCATAGCTATCTGCAGCTCTGCACAAAGCTGCTATTTATATCATAGCTATCTGCAGCTCTGCACAAAGCTGCTATTTATATCATAGCTATCTGCAGCTCTGCACAAAGCTGCTATTTATATCATAGCTATCTGCAGCTCTGCACAAAGCTGCTATTTACATCATAGCTATCTGCAGCTCTGCACAAAGCTGCTATTTATATCATAGCTATCTGCAGCTCTGCACAAAGCTGCTATTTATATCATAGCTATCTTCAGCTCTGCACAAAGCTGCTATTTATATCATAGCTATCTGCAGCTCTGCACAAAGCTGCTATTTACATCATAGCTATCTGCAGCTCTGCACAAAGCTGCTATTTATATCATAGCTATCTGCAGCTCTGCACAAAGCTGCTATTTATATCATAGCTATCTGCAGCTCTGCACAAAGCTGCTATTCATATCATAGCTATCTGCAGCTCTGCACAACGCTGCTATTTATATCATAGCTATCTGCAGCTCTGCACAACGCTGCTATTTATATCATAGCTATCTGCAGCTCTGCACAACGCTGCTATTTACATCATAGCTATCTTCAGCTCTGCACAACGCTGCTATTTACATCATAGCTATATTCAGCTCTGCACAAAGCTGCTATTTACATCATAGCTATATTCAGCTCTGCACAAAGCTGCTATTTACATCATAGCTATCTGCAGCTCTGCACAAAGCTATCTAAGCTATCTATTCATATCTGCTCTAAATCTGCAGTTGTGTGTTTGAGCATTCTCTCATGCTTACCTGAACCTGCCGTTTGATGTTACAGTAGTAAATTGCTAATTGGCGACCCTCAAATGATTTAAATTGGAAGACTTTGTGCATTTGAAAAAAATCAAGAGGATTCTGCATCTGTTAAAGATTTCTGACAACTGGGTTTGACTTTGAACACGTCAGGGAGGAAGTTCCTTTCTTGATTTAAATCACCACAAAACCTGTTGTCCTCTTTCCCTCCACCTCAGAATCCTTAACTTCAAATAGAGAGATATCAGTCAATCTGAAGCTTAACGTTGAAGTGAAGTAAAAATAATTAAACACCTAAAAAAAATACACACAAACCGAAAAGTAAATTACTTCACAGGCAAACCTATTTTTTTTTAATGAAGGGCATTGGCATTGACATGATAATAAAATATGTTTTGATTTGTTTAACACTTTTTTGGTTACTGCATGATTCCATATGTGTTATGTCATAGTTTTGATGTCTTCACTATTATTCTACAATGTAATAAATAGTGCAAATAAAGAAAACCCCTTGAATGAGTAAAATTACAACCTTTTGACCGAGGGTTTATATATTATATAGTATGATGTTATATTTCCTTCTAGACTTGTATTAAAACCTATTGCACCCTTTAATCACATTCCTTATTTGTTGTTTGTTAATATGATTTTATAGTAAGAAATATTTTTACATGTTGCTATGATTGTTGCTTTTTTCATTAACTTCTTCTTGGTGTCAAAATGACCCCTGTTGATAATCCATATTAGTAGATTGAGGGTCATTCACCTTAAATGACCCCAGTTGATAATCCATATTAGTAGATTGAGGGTCATTGACCTTAAATGACCCCTATTGATAACCCATATTAGTAGATTGAGGGTCATTGACCTTAAATGACCCCTGTTGATAATCCATATTAGTAGATTGAGGGTCATTCACCTTAAATGACCCCAGTTGATAATCCATATTAGTAGATTGAGGGTCATTGACCTTAAATGACCCCTATTGATAACCCATATTAGTAGATTGAGGGTCATTGACCTTAAATGACCCCTGTTGATAACCCATATTAGTAGATTGAGGGTCATTCACCTTAAATGACCCCTGTTGATAACCCATATTAGTAGATTGAGGGTCATTCACCTTAAATGACCCCTGTTGATAATCCATATTAGTAGATTGAGGGTCATTGACCTTAAATGACCCCTATTGATAACCCATATTAGTAGATTGAGGGTCATTGACCTTAAATGACCCCTGTTGATAACCCATATTAGTAGATTGAGGGTCATTCACCTTAAATGACCCCTGTTGATAACCCATATTAGTAGATTGAGGGTCATTCACCTTAAATGACCCCTGTTGATAATCCATATTAGTCACCTTTTTTGTTTGTTTACATGTATTATCTCTCTTTCTTCCAGCGCGACCTCTGACCCGAATGACCTTGACCACGCCCACCATTGTGGCTCGCCCCCAGAAGCGTAAAATGACCGTGGCGACCTGCCTCTCGGCCAATGGGAAACCTCAGAGTGTGATCAAGTGGGACACGCGGCTGAAGGGCGAGGCCACGTTCCAGGAGACGCAGAACAGCAACGGCACGGTGACCGTCCGCAGTAACTACGTGGTCGTGCCGAGCAGAGAGACACACAAACAGAAACTCACCTGCATCGTAACTTACCGTAACGAGAGGATTACCGACAGCGTCGTGCTCAACGTGCAGTGTGAGTTATCACCGTTATTTCCATGTCAGTCAATCATTCAATCAATCAAACGTTATTGTCCCAGAGGGATATTTGGTTTGTAAACTGCATAGGTAACATAATCCAAGAGTTAACACACTAGCCACAAAACACAGAACATCATGACCTTTATTTAACCTTTATTTAATCATTAAATCCCATTGAGGTTAGAAGACCTCTTTATTTAACTATGTAATCCCATAGAGGGTCGAGTGTTGTATTGTTGGTTAAGGGCTTGTTAGTAAGCATTTCACTGTAAGGTCTACACCTGTTGTATTGTTGGTTAAGGGCTTGTTAGTAAGCATTTCACTGTAAGGTCTACACCTGTTGTATTGTTGGTTAAGGGCTTGTTAGTAAGCATTTCACTGTAAGGTCTACACCTGTTGTATTGTTGGTTAAGGGCTTGTTAGTAAGCATTTCACTGTAAGGTCTACACCTGTTGTATTGTTGGTTAAGGGCTTGTTAGTAAGCATTTCACTGTAAGGTCTACACCTGTTGTATTGTTGGTTAAGGGCTTGTTAGTAAGCATTTCACGGTAAGGTCTACACCTGTTGTATTGTTGGTTAAGGACTTGTTAGTAAGCATTTCACTGTAAGGTCTACACCTGTTGTGTTGTTGGTTAAGGGCTTGTTAGTAAGTATTTCACTGTAAGGTCTACACCTGTTGTGTTGTTGGTTAAGGGCTTGTTAGTAAGCATTTCACTGTAAGGTCTACACCTGTTGTATTGTTGGTTAAGGGCTTGTTAGTAAGCATTTCACTGTAAGGTCTACACCTGTTGTATTGTTGGTTAAGGGCTTGTTAGTCAGCATTTCACTGTAAGGTCTACACCTGTTGTATTGTTGGTTAAGGGCTTGTTAGTAAGCATTTCACTGTAAGGTCTACACCTGTTGTATTGTTGGTTAAGGGCTTGTTAGTAAGCATTTCCATGTAAGGTCTACACCTGTTGTATTGTTGGTTAAGGGCTTGTTAGTAAGCATTTCCCTGTAAGGTCTACACCTGTTGTATTGTTGGTTAAGGGCTTGTTAGTAAGCATTTCACTGTAAGGTCTACACCTGTTGTATTGTTGGTTAAGGACTGTTAGTAAGCATTTCACTGTAAGGTCTACACCTGTTGTATTGTTGGTTAATGGCTTGTTAGTAAGCATTTCACTGTAAGGTCTACACCTTTTGTATTGTTGGTTAAGGACTGTTAGTAAGCATTTCACTGTAAGGTCTACACCTGTTGTATTGTTGGTTAATGGCTTGTTAGTAAGCATTTCACTGTAAGGTCTACACCTGTTGTATTGTTGGTTAAGGGCTTGTTAGTAAGCATTTCACTGTAAGGTCTACACCTGTTGTATTGTTGGTTAAGGGCTTGTTAGTAAGCATTTCACTGTAAGGTCTACACCTGTTGTGTTGTTGGTTAAGGGCTTGTTAGTAAGCATTTCACGGTAAGGTCTACACCTGTTGTATTGTTGGTTAAGGGCTTGTTAGTAAGCATTTCACTGTAAGGTCTACACCTGTTGTGTTGTTGGTTAAGGGCTTGTTAGTAAGTATTTCACTGTAAGGTCTACACCTGTTGTATTGTTGGTTAAGGGCTTGTTAGTAAGCATTTCACTGTAAGGTCTACACCTGTTGTATTGTTGGTTAAGGGCTTGTTAGTAAGCATTTCACTGTAAGGTTTACACCTGTTGTATTGTTGGTTAAGGGCTTGTTAGTCAGCATTTCACTGTAAGGTCTACACCTGTTGTATTGTTGGTTAAGGGCTTGTTAGTAAGCATTTCACTGTAAGGTCTACACCTGTTGTATTGTTGGTTAAGGGCTTGTTAGTAAGCATTTCCCTGTAAGGTCTACACCTGTTGTATTGTTGGTTAAGGGCTTGTTAGTAAGCATTTCCCTGTAAGGTCTACACCTGTTGTATTGTTGGTTAAGGGCTTGTTAGTAAGCATTTCACTGTAAGGTCTACACCTGTTGTATTGTTGGTTAAGGACTGTTAGTAAGCATTTCACTGTAAGGTCTACACCTGTTGTATTGTTGGTTAATGGCTTGTTAGTAAGCATTTCACTGTAAGGTCTACACCTGTTGTATTGTTGGTTAAGGGCTTGTTAGTAAGCATTTCACTGTAAGGTCTACACCTGTTGTATTGTTGGTTAAGGGCTTGTTAGTAAGCATTTCACTGTAAGGTCTACACCTGTTGTGTTGTTGGTTAAGGGCTTGTTAGTAAGCATTTCACTGTAAGGTCTACACCTGTTGTGTTGTTGGTTAAGGGCTTGTTAGTAAGCATTTCACTGTAAGGTCTACACCTGTTGTGTTGTTGGTTAAGGGCTTGTTAGTAAGCATTTCACTGTAAGGTCTACACCTGTTGTGTTGTTGGTTAAGGGCTTGTTAGTAAGCATTTCACTGTAAGGTCTACACCTGTTGTGTTGTTGGTTAAGGGCTTGTTAGTAAGCATTTCACTGTAAGGTCTACACCTGTTGTGTTGTTGGTTAAGGGCTTGTTAGTAAGCATTTCACGGTAAGGTCTACACCTGTTGTGTTGTTGGTTAAGGGCTTGTTAGTAAGCATTTCACTGTAAGGTCTACACCTGTTGTATTGTTGGTTAAGGGCTTGTTAGTAAGCATTTCACTGTAAGGTCTACACCTGTTGTATTGTTGGTTAAGGGCTTGTTAGTCAGCATTTCACTGTAAGGTCTACACCTGTTGTATTGTTGGTTAAGGGCTTGTTAGTAAGCATTTCCCTGTAAGGTCTACACCTGTTGTATTGTTGGTTAAGGGCTTGTTAGTAAGCATTTCACTGTAAGGTCTACACCTGTTGTATTGTTGGTTAAGGACTGTTAGTAAGCATTTCACTGTAAGGTCTACACCTGTTGTATTGTTGGTTAAGGGCTTGTTAGTAAGCATTTCCCTGTAAGGTCTACACCTGTTGTATTGTTGGTTAAGGGCTTGTTAGTAAGCATTTCCCTGTAAGGTCTACACCTGTTGTATTGTTGGTTAAGGGCTTGTTAGTAAGCATTTCACTGTAAGGTCTACACCTGTTGTATTGTTGGTTAAGGACTGTTAGTAAGCATTTCACTGTAAGGTCTACACCTGTTGTATTGTTGGTTAATGGCTTGTTAGTAAGCATTTCACTGTAAGGTCTACACCTGTTGTATTGTTGGTTAAGGGCTTGTTAGTAAGCATTTCACTGTAAGGTCTACACCTGTTGTATTGTTGGTTAAGGGCTTGTTAGTAAGCATTTCACTGTAAGGTCTACACCTGTTGTATTGTTGGTTAAGGGCTTGTTAGTAAGCATTTCACTGTAAGGTCTACACCTGTTGTATTGTTGGTTAAGGGCTTGTTAGTAAGCATTTCACTGTAAGGTCTACACCTGTTGTATTGTTGGTTAAGGGCTTGTCAGTAAGCATTTCACTGTAAGGTCTACACCTGTTGTATTGTTGGTTAAGGGCTTGTCAGTCAGCATTTCACTGTAAGGTCTACACCTGTTGTATTGTTGGTTAAGGGCTTGTCAGTAAGCATTTCACTGTAAGGTCTACACCTGCTGTATTGTTGGTTAAGGGCTTGTCAGTAAGCATTTCACTGTAAGGTCTACACCTGTTGTATTGTTGGTTAAGGGCTTGTTAGTAAGCATTTCACTGTAAGGTCTACACCTGCTGTATTGTTGGTTAAGGGCTTGTTAGTAAGCATTTCACTGTAAGGTCTACACCTGTTGTATTGTTGGTTAAGGGCTTGTTAGTAAGCATTTCACTGTAAGGTCTACACCTGTTGTATTGTTGGTTAAGGGCTTGTTAGTAAGCATTTCACTGTAAGGTCTACACCTGTTGTATTGTTGGTTAAGGGCTTGTTAGTAAGCATTTCACTGTAAGGTCTACACCTGTTGTATTGTTGGTTAAGGGCTTGTTAGTAAGCATTTCACTGTAAGGTCTACACCTGTTGTGTTGTTGGTTAAGGGCTTGTCAGTAAGCATTTCACTGTAAGGTCTACACCTGTTGTGTTGTTGGTTAAGGGCTTGTCAGTAAGCATTTCACTGTAAGGTCTACACCTGTTGTGTTGTTGGTTAAGGGCTTGTCAGTAAGCATTTCACTGTAAGGTCTACAGCTGTTGTGTTGTTGGTTAAGGGCTTGTCAGTAAGCATTTCACTGTAAGGTCTACACCTGTTGTATTGTTGGTTAAGGGCTTGTTAGTAAGCATTTCACTGTTAGGTCTACACCTGTTGTATTCGGCTCATGTGACAAATACAATTGTATTTGATTTGATGTTCTCTAGAGGGTAGAGTGATGTTCTAGAGGGTAGAGTGATGTTCTAGAGGGTAGTGTGATGTTCTCTAGAGGTTAGTGTGATGTTCTCTATAGGTTAGTATGATGTTCTCTAGAGGGTAGTGTGATGTTCTCTAGAGGGTAGTGTGATGTTCTCTAGAGGGTAGAGTGATGTTCTAGAGGGTAGAGTGATGTTCTAGAGGGTAGAGTGATGTTCTAGAGGGTAGAGTGATGTTCTCTACATGGTAGTGTGATGTTCTCTACATGGTAGTGTGATGTTCTCTAGAGGGTAGTGTGATGTTCTCTAGAGAGTAATGTGATGTTCTCTAGAGGGTAGAGTGATGTTCTAGAGGGTAGTGTGATGTTCTCTAGAGGGTAGTGTGATGTTCTCTAGAGGGTAGTGTGATGTGCTCTAGAGTGTAATGATGTTCTAGAGGGTAGAGTGATGTTCTAGAGGGTAGAGTGATGTTCTAGAGGGTAGTGTGATGTTCTCTAGAGGGTAGTTTGATGTTCTATATGGTAGTGTGATGTTCTCTAGATGGTAGTGTGATGTTCTCTAGAGGGTAGTGTGATGATCTAGAGGGTAGAGTGATGTTCTAGAGGGTAGAGTGATGTTCTAGAGGGTAGTGTGATGTTCTCTAGAGGGTAGTTTGATGTTCTATAGGGTAGTGTGATGTTCTCTAGATGGTAGTGTGATGTTCTCTAGAGGGTAGTGTGATGTTCTCTAGAGGGTAGTGTGATGTGCTCTAGAGGGTAGTGTGATGTTCTCTAGAGGGTAGAATGATGTTCTAGAGGGTAGAGTGATGTTCTAGAGGGTAGAGTGATGTTCTCTAGAGGGTAGAGTGATGTTCTAGAGGGTAGAGTGATGTTCTCTACATGGTAGTGTGATGTTCTCTAGAGGGTAGAGTGATGTTCTAGAGGGTAGTGTGATGTTCTCTAGAGGGTAGAGTGATGTTCTAGAGGGTAGAGTGATGTTCTAGAGGGTAGAGTGATGTTCTAGAGGGCAGAGTGATGATTTCTACAGGGCAGAGTGATATCTCTACAGGGCAGAGTGATATCTCTACAGGGTAGAGTGATATCTCTACAGGGTAGAGTGATATCTCTACAGGGTAGAGTGATGATTTCTACAGGGCAGAGTGATATCTCTACAGGGTAGAGTGATATCTCTACAGGGTAGAGTGATGATTTCTACAGGGTAGAGAGATGATTTCTACAGGGCAGAGTGATATCTCTACAGGGTAGAGTGATATCACTACAGGGTAGAGTGATATCTCTACAGGGTAGAGTGATGATTTCTACAGGGTAGAGTGATGATATCTCTACAGGGTAGAGTGATGATATCTCTACAGGGTTGAGTGATATCTCTACAGGGTAGAGAGATGATTTCTACAGGGTAGAGTGATGATTTCTACAGGGTAGAGTGATATCTCTACAGGGTAGAGTGATGATTTCTACAGGGTTGAGTGATATCTCTACAGGGTAGAGTGATATCTCTACAGGGTAGAGTGATGATTTCTACAGAGTAGAGAGATAGGACTGTCCCAGTGAATGGTGTGAATGAAAGACATAAGGGCTGAGCCAAACGGACCAGAGGCAAATGTAGCTGAACTGTTCTGGCATGGTTATATTGTTGCTTGAACCATGCAAGGGAAGGAAATTCTGTGAA
Source organism: Thymallus thymallus (assembly GCA_023634145.1). Classification (NCBI taxonomy): domain Eukaryota; kingdom Metazoa; phylum Chordata; class Actinopteri; order Salmoniformes; family Salmonidae; genus Thymallus; species Thymallus thymallus. Next base: position 34,076,680 of record CM042379.1, on the reverse strand, counting down.
AATGCAATCTTTGGGCTTGCACAGTACCATTCAGTTTAATCCAATAGGGCCACTCAGACAATACTGTGCTGACATCATCTCTCTCCCCCTGACAGATGAACCGGAGGTGAAGATCGAGGGTTTCGATGGTAACTGGTACCTGAACCGTCAGGACGTCAGCCTCACCTGCAACACTGACGCTAACCCCCCTGTCACCGTCTACCAGTGGAAATTGTAAGTCTGTTTGAAAGCTTCTTCACAATCAACAGCCGATAGGCTCAAAAGTAGTGCACTTTATAGGGAATAGGGTGCTATTTGAGGCACTTCCTTAGTTACTATTAGTGCCTCCATTAACCTGTTCTGTTCTGTTCTGTTCTAGTCTAGTCTGGTCTAGTCTGGTCTAGTCTGGTCTAGTCTGGTCTGGTCTAGTCTAGTCTGGTCTAGTCTGGTCTAGTCTGGTCTAGTCTGCTCTAGTCTAGTCTGCTCTAGTCTGGTCTAGTCTGGTCTAGTCTGGTCTAGTCTAGTCTGGTCTAGTCTGGTCTAGTCTGGTCTAGTCTGGTCTAGTCTAGTCTGGTCTAGTCTGGTCTAGTCTGGTCTAGTCTAATCTGGTCTAGTCTAATCTGGTCTAGTCTGGTCTAGTCTAGTCTGGTCTAGTCTGGTCTAGTCTAGTCTGGTCTAGTCTAGTCTGGTCTAGTCTGGTCTAGTCTAGTCTAGTCTAGTCTGGTCTGGTCTGGTCTGGTCTGGTCTGGTCTGGTCTGCAGGTGGTATAGTAACATAGTGATAAAAGACATTCATAACATACATTTCTGAATGCTGGAAGTGTAGCTAACACACATTTAATAATAATTAACATAGCATTGCTCTGTTAATCCACCCAGTCTCTACCCTCATACAGTATATGTCTCAGTCTCTACCCTCATACAGTACATGTCTCAGTCTCTACCCTCATACAGTATATGTCTCAGTCTCTACCTTCATACAGTATATGTCTCAGTCTCTACCCTCATACAGTATATCTCAGTCTCTACCCTCATACAGTATATGTCTCAGTCTCTACCTTCATACAGTATATGTCTCAGTCTCTACCCTCATACAGTATATGTCTCAGTCTCTACCCTCATACAGTATATGTCTCAGTCTCTACCCTCATACAGTATCAGTCTCAGGCTCTACCCTCATACAGTATATGTCTCAGTCTCTACCCTCATACAGTATATGTCTCAGTCTCTACCCTCATACAGTATATGTCTCAGTCTCTACCCTCATACAGTATATGTCTCAGTCTCTACCCTCATACAGTATATGTCTCAGTCTCTACCCTCATACAGTACATGTCTCAGTCTCTACCCTCATACAGTACATGTCTCAGTCTCTACCCTCATACAGTATATGTCTCAGTCTCTACCCTCATACAGTACATGTCTCAGTCTCTACCCTCATACAGTACATGTCTCAGTCTCTACCCTCATACAGTATATGTCTCAGTCTCTACCCTCATACAGTACATGTCTCAGTCTCTACCCTCATACAGTACATGTCTCAGTCTCTACCCTCATACAGTACATGTCTCAGTCTCTACCCTCATACAGTACATGTCTCAGTCTCTACCCTCATACAGTATATGTCTCAGTCTCTACCCTCATACAGTACATGTCTCAGTCTCTACCCTCATACAGTATATGTCTCAGTCTCTACCCTCATACAGTATATGTCTCAGTCTCTACCCTCATACAGTATCAGTCTCAGGCTCTACCCTCATACAGTATAGGTCTCAGTCTCTACCCTCATACAGTATAGGTCTCAGTCTCTACCCTCATACAGTATAGGTCTCAGTCTCTACCCTCATACAGTACATGTCTCAGTCTCTACCCTCATACAGTATATGTCTCAGTCTCTACCCTCATACAGTACATGTCTCAGTCTCTACCCTCATACAGTATATGTCTCAGTCTCTACCCTCATACAGTATATGTCTCAGTCTCTACCCTCATACAGTATCAGTCTCAGGCTCTACCCTCATACAGTATATGTCTCAGTCTCTACCCTCATACAGTATATGTCTCAGTCTCTACCCTCATACAGTACATGTCTCAGTCTCTACCCTCATACAGTACATGTCTCAGTCTCTACCCTCATACAGTATATGTCTCAGTCTCTACCCTCATACAGTACATGTCTCAGTCTCTACCCTCATACAGTATATGTCTCAGTCTCTACCCTCATACAGTATATGTCTCAGTCTCTACCCTCATACAGTATATGTCTCAGTCTCTACCCTCATACAGTACATGTCTCAGTCTCTACCCTCATACAGTACATGTCTCAGTCTCTACCCTCATACAGTATATGTCTCAGTCTCTACCCTCATACAGTACATGTCTCAGTCTCTACCCTCATACAGTACATGTCTCAGTCTCTACCCTCATACAGTATATGTCTCAGTCTCTACCCTCATACAGTACATGTCTCAGTCTCTACCCTCATACAGTACATGTCTCAGTCTCTACCCTCATACAGTACATGTCTCAGTCTCTACCCTCATACAGTACATGTCTCAGTCTCTACCCTCATACAGTATATGTCTCAGTCTCTACCCTCATACAGTACATGTCTCAGTCTCTACCCTCATACAGTATATGTCTCAGTCTCTACCCTCATACAGTATATGTCTCAGTCTCTACCCTCATACAGTATCAGTCTCAGGCTCTACCCTCATACAGTATAGGTCTCAGTCTCTACCCTCATACAGTATAGGTCTCAGTCTCTACCCTCATACAGTATAGGTCTCAGTCTCTACCCTCATACAGTACATGTCTCAGTCTCTACCCTCATACAGTATATGTCTCAGTCTCTACCCTCATACAGTACATGTCTCAGTCTCTACCCTCATACAGTATATGTCTCAGTCTCTACCCTCATACAGTATATGTCTCAGTCTCTACCCTCATACAGTATCAGTCTCAGGCTCTACCCTCATACAGTATAGGTCTCAGTCTCTACCCTCATACAGTACATGTCTCAGTCTCTACCCTCATACAGTACATGTCTCAGTCTCTACCCTCATACAGTATATGTCTCAGTCTCTACCCTCATACAGTACATGTCTCAGTCTCTACCCTCATACAGTACATGTCTCAGTCTCTACCCTCATACAGTACATGTCTCAGTCTCTACCCTCATACAGTACATGTCTCAGTCTCTACCCTCATACAGTATATGTCTCAGTCTCTACCCTCATACAGTATATGTCTCAGTCTCTACCCTCATACAGTATATGTCTCAGTCTCTACCCTAATACAGTATATGTCTCAGTCTCTACCCTAATACAGTATATGTCTCAGTCTCTACCCTAATACAGTATATGTCTCAGTCTCTACCCTCATACAGTATATGTCTCAGTCTCTACCCTCATACAGTATCAGTCTCAGTCTCTACCCTCATACAGTATATGTCTCAGTCTCTACCCTCATACAGTATATGTCTCAGTCTCTACCCTCATACAGTATATGTCTCAGTCTCTACCCTCATACAGTATATGTCTCAGTCTCTACCCTCATACAGTATATGTCTCAGTCTCTACCCTTATACAGTATACAGCGGGTGAAATAAGTATTGAACACGTCACCATTTTTCTATTGACATAACATTTTCACCAGATGTTGGTAACAACCCAAGTAATCAATACATACAAAGAAACCAAAACATATAAGTTCAGAAATTAAGTTATGTGTAATAATGTGAAATGACACAGGGAAAAAGTATTGAACACACTGATATTTATTGAATACTTTGTACAAAAGCCTTTGTTGGTAATGACAGCTTCAATACGCCTCCTGTATGGAGAAACTAGTCGCATGCATTGCTCTGGTGTGATTTTGGCCCATTCTTCCACACAAACAGTCTTCAAATCTTGAAGGTTCCGTGGGCCTCTTCTATGAATCTTGATCTTCAGTTCTTTCCATAGATTTTCAATGGGATTTAAGCCACTCTATAACTAACTCTGTTAGAACCACTCTGTTACAACCACTCTATAACTAACTCTGTTAGAACCACTCTGTTAGAACCACTCTGTTAGAACCACTCTGTTAGAACCACTCTGTTAGAACCACTCTGTTAGAACCACTCTATAACTAACTCTGTTAGAACCACTCTATAACTAACTCTGTTAGAACCACTCTATAACTAACTCTGTTAGAACCACTCTATAACTAACTCTGTTAGAACCACTCTATAACTAACTCTGTTAGAACCACTCTATAACTAACTCTGTTACAACCACTCTATAACTAACTCTGTTAGAACCACTCTATAACTAACTCTGTTAGAACCACTCTATAACTAACTCTGTTAGAACCACTCTATAACTAACTCTGTTAGAACCACTCTATAACTAACTCTGTTAGTACCACTCTATAACTAGCTCTGTTTGAACCACTCTATAACTAACTCTGTTAGAACCACTCTGTTTGAACCACTCTATAACTAACTCTGTTAGAACCACTCTATAACTAACTCTGTTACAACCACTCTATAACTAACTCTGTTAGAACCACTCTGTTAGAACCACTCTATAACTAACACTGTTAGAACCACTCTGTTAGAACCACTCTATAACTAACTCTGTTAGAACCACTCTGTTAGAACCACTCTATAACTAACTCTGTTAGAACCACTCTATAACTAACTCTGTTACAACCACTCTATAACTAACTGTTAGAACCACTCTATAACTAACTCTGTTAGAACCACTCTATAACTAACTCTGTTACAACCACTCTATAACTAACTCTGTTACAACCACTCTATAACTAACTGTTAGAACCACTCTATAACTAACTCTGTTAGAACCACTCTATAACTAACTATGTTACAACCACTCTATAACTAACTATGTTACAACCACTCTATAACTAACTCTGTTAGAACCACTCTATAACTAACTCTGTTAGAACCACTCTATAACTAACTCTGTTACAACCACTCTATAACTAACTCTGTTACAACCACTCTATAACTAACTCTGTTAGAACCACTCTATAACTAACTCTGTTAGAACCACTCTATAACTAACTATGTTACAACCACTCTATAACTAACTATGTTAGAACCACTCTATAACTAACTCTGTTAGAACCACTCTATAACTAACTATGTTACAACCACTCTATAACTAACTCTGTTAGAACCACTCTATAACTAACTCTGTTAGAACCACTCTATAACTAACTCTGTTAGAACCACTCTATAACTAACTCTGTTAGAACCACTCTATAACTAACTCTGTTAGAACCACTCTATAACTAACTCTGTTTGAACCACTCTATAACTAACTCTGTTAGAACCACTCTATAACTAACTCTGTTAGAACCACTCTATAACTAACTCTGTTAGAACCACTCTATAACTAACTCTGTTACAACCACTTTATAACTAACTCTGTTAGAACCACTCTATAACTAACTCTATTAGAACCACTCTATAACTAACTCTGTTAGAACCACTATTTAACTAACTCTGTTACAACCACTCTATAACTAACTGTTAGAACCACTCTATAACTAACTCTGTTAGAACCACTCTATAACTAACCCTGTTACAACCACTCTATAACTAACTCTGTTACAACCACTCTATAACTAACTCTGTTAGAACCACTCTGTTAGAACCACTCTGTTAGAACAACTCTGTTAGAACCACTCTGTTACAACCACTCTATAACTAACTCTGTTAGAACCACTCTGTTACAACCACTCTATAACTAACTCTGTTACAACCACTCTATAACTAACTCTGTTACAACCACTCTATAACTAACTCTGTTAGAACCACTCTGTTAGAACCACTCTGTTAGAACCACTCTGTTAGAACAACTCTGTTAGAACCACTCTATAACTAACTCTGTTACAACCACTCTATAACTAACTCTGTTAGAACCACTCTGTTAGAACCACTCTGTTAGAACCACTCTGTTAGAACAACTCTGTTAGAACCACTCTATAACTAACTCTGTTACAACCACTCTATAACTAACTCTGTTAGAACCACTCTATAACTAACTCTGTTTGAATCACTCTATAACTAACTCTGTTAGAACCACTCTATAACTAACTCTGTTACAACCACTCTATAACTAACTCTGTTAGAACCACTCTGTTAGAACCACTCTATAACTAACACTGTTAGAACCACTCTGTTAGAACCACTCTATAACTAACTCTGTTAGAACCACTCTATAACTAACTCTGTTACAACCACTCTATAACTAACTCTGTTAGAACCACTCTATAACTAACTCTGTTACAACCACTCTATAACTAACTCTGTTACAACCACTCTATAACTAACTCTGTTAGAACCACTCTATAACTAACTCTGTTAGAACCACTCTATAACTAACTCTGTTACAACCACTCTATAACTAACTCTGTTAGAACCACTCTGTTAGAACCACTCTATAACTAACTCTGTTAGAACCACTCTGTTAGAACCACTCTATAACTAACTCTGTTAGAACCACTCTATAACTAACTCTGTTACAACCACTCTATAACTAACTGTTAGAACCACTCTATAACTAACTCTGTTAGAACCACTCTATAACTAACTCTGTTACAACCACTCTATAACTAACTCTGTTACAACCACTCTATAACTAACTGTTAGAACCACTCTATAACTAACTCTGTTAGAACCACTCTATAACTAACTATGTTACAACCACTCTATAACTAACTATGTTACAACCACTCTATAACTAACTCTGTTAGAACCACTCTATAACTAACTCTGTTAGAACCACTCTATAACTAACTCTGTTACAACCACTCTATAACTAACTCTGTTACAACCACTCTATAACTAACTCTGTTAGAACCACTCTATAACTAACTCTGTTAGAACCACTCTATAACTAACTATGTTACAACCACTCTATAACTAACTATGTTAGAACCACTCTATAACTAACTCTGTTAGAACCACTCTATAACTAACTATGTTACAACCACTCTATAACTAACTCTGTTAGAACCACTCTATAACTAACTCTGTTAGAACCACTCTATAACTAACTCTGTTAGAACCACTCTATAACTAACTCTGTTAGAACCACTCTATAACTAACTCTGTTAGAACCACTCTATAACTAACTCTGTTTGAACCACTCTATAACTAACTCTGTTAGAACCACTCTATAACTAACTCTGTTAGAACCACTCTATAACTAACTCTGTTAGAACCACTCTATAACTAACTCTGTTACAACCACTTTATAACTAACTCTGTTAGAACCACTCTATAACTAACTCTGTTAGAACCACTCTATAACTAACTCTGTTAGAACCACTATTTAACTAACTCTGTTACAACCACTCTATAACTAACTGTTAGAACCACTCTATAACTAACTCTGTTAGAACCACTCTATAACTAACCCTGTTACAACCACTCTATAACTAACTCTGTTACAACCACTCTATAACTAACTCTGTTAGAACCACTCTGTTAGAACCACTCTGTTAGAACAACTCTGTTAGAACCACTCTGTTACAACCACTCTATAACTAACTCTGTTAGAACCACTCTGTTACAACCACTCTATAACTAACTCTGTTACAACCACTCTATAACTAACTCTGTTACAACCACTCTATAACTAACTCTGTTAGAACCACTCTGTTAGAACCACTCTGTTAGAACCACTCTGTTAGAACAACTCTGTTAGAACCACTCTATAACTAACTCTGTTACAACCACTCTATAACTAACTCTGTTAGAACCACTCTGTTAGAACCACTCTGTTAGAACCACTCTGTTAGAACAACTCTGTTAGAACCACTCTATAACTAACTCTGTTACAACCACTCTATAACTAACTCTGTTAGAACCACTCTATAACTAACTCTGTTTGAATCACTCTATAACTAACTCTGTTAGAACCACTCTGTTAGAACCACTCTATAGCTAACTCTGTTAGAACCACTCTATAACTAACTCTGTTAGAACCACTCTGTTAGAACCACTCTATAACTAACTCTGTTAGAACCACTCTATAACTAACTCTGTTAGAACCACTCTATAACTAACCCTGTTACATCCACTCTATAACTAACTCTGTTAGAACCACTCTATAACTAACTCTGTTAGAACCACTCTATAACTAACTCTGTTAGAACCACTCTATAACTAACTCTGTTAGAACCACTCTATAACTAACTCTGTTACAACCACTCTATAACTAACTCTGTTAGAACCACTCTGTTAGAACCACTCTGTTAGAACCACTCTGTTAGAACCACTCTGTTAGAACCACTCTGTTAGAACAACTCTGTTAGAACCACTCTATAACTAACTCTGTTACAACCACTCTATAACTAACTCTGTTAGAACCACTCTATAACTAACTCTGTTACAACCACTCTATAACTAACTCTGTTAGAACCACTCTATAACTAACTCTGTTACAACCACTCTATAACTAACTCTGTTAGAACCACTCTATAACTAACTCTGTTAGAACCACTCTGTTAGAACCACTCTATAACTAACTCTGTTAGAACCACTCTATAACTAACTCTGTTAGAACCACTCTATAACTAACTCTGTTAGAACCACTCTATAACTAACTCTGTTAGAACCACTCTATAACTAACTCTGTTAGAACCACTCTATAACTAACTCTGTTAGAACCACTCTATAACTAACTCTGTTACAACCACTCTATAACTAACTCTGTTAGAACCACTCTATAACTAACTCTGTTAGAACCACTCTATAACTAACTCTGTTAGAACCACTCTATAACTAACCCTGTTACAACCACTCTATAACTAACTCTGTTAGAACCACTCTATAACTAACTGTTAGAACCACTCTATAACTAACTCTGTTACAACCACTCTATAACTAACTCTGTTAGAACCCCTCTATAACTAACTCTGTTAGAACCACTCTATTACTAACTCTGTTAGAACCACTCTATAACTAACTCTGTTAGAACCACTCTGTTAGAACCACTCTATAACTAACTCTGTTAGAACCACTCTATAACTAACTCTGTTACAACCACTCTATAACTAACTCAGTTAGAACCACTCTATAACTAAATCTGTTAGAACCACTCTATAACTAACTCTGTTACAACCACTCTATAACTAACTCTGTTAGAACCACTCTATAACTAACTCTGTTAGAACCACTCTGTTAGAACCACTCTATAACTAACTCTGTTAGAACCACTCTGTTAGAACCACTCTATAACTAACTCTGTTAGAACCACTCTATAACTAACTCTGTTAGAACCACTCTATAACTAACTCTGTTACAACCACTCTATAACTAACTCTGTTAGAACCACTCTATAACTAACTCTGTTAGAACCACTCTGTTAGAACCACTCTATAACTAACTCTGTTAGAACCACTCTATAACTAACTCTGTTAGAACCACTCTATAACTAACTCTGTTAGAACCACTCTATAACTAACTCTGTTAGAACCACTCTATAACTAACTCTGTTAGAACCACTCTATAACTAACTCTGTTACAACCACTCTATAACTAACTCTGTTAGAACCACTCTATAACTAACTCTGTTAGAACCACTCTATAACTAACTGTTAGAACCACTCTATAACTAACTCTGTTACAACCACTCTATAACTAACTCTGTTAGAACCACTCTATAACTAACTGTTAGAACCACTCTATAACTAACTCTGTTACAACCACTCTATAACTAACTCTGTTAGAACCACTCTATAACTAACTCTGTTAGAACCACTCTATTACTAACTCTGTTACAACCACTCTATAACTAACTCTGTTAGAACCACTCTGTTAGAACCACTCTATAACTAACTCTGTTAGAACCACTCTATAACTAACTCTGTTACAACCACTCTATAACTAACTCAGTTAGAACCACTCTATAACTAAATCTGTTAGAACCACTCTATAACTAACTCTGTTACAACCACTCTATAACTAACTCTGTTAGAACCACTCTATAACTAACTCTGTTAGAACCACTTTGTTAGAACCACTCTATAACTAACTCTGTTAGAACCACTCTGTTAGAACCACTCTATAACTAACTCTGTTAGAACCACTCTATAACTAACTCTGTTAGAACCACTCTATAACTAACTCTGTTAGAACCACTCTGTTAGAACCACTCTATAACTAACTCTGTTAGAACCACTCTATAACTAACTCTGTTAGAACCACTCTGTTAGAACCACTCTATAACTAACTCTGTTAGAACCACTCTGTTAGAACCACTCTATAACTAACTCTGTTAGAACCACTCTATAACTAACTCTGTTAGAACCACTCTGTTAGAACCACTCTATAACTAACTCTGTTAGAACCACTCTATAACTAACTCTGTTAGAACCACTCTATAACTAACTCTGTTAGAACCACTCTATAACTAACTCTGTTAGAACCACTCTATAACTAACTCTGTTAGAACCACTCTGTTAGAACCACTCTATAACTAACTCTGTTAGAACCACTCTGTTAGAACCACTCTATAACTAACTCTGTTAGAACCACTCTATAACTAACTCTGTTAGAACCACTCTGTTAGAACCACTCTATAACTAACTCTGTTAGAACCACTCTATAACTAACTCTGTTAGAACCACTCTATAACTAACTCTGTTAGAACCACTCTATAACTAACTCTGTTAGAATCACTCTATAACTAACTCTGTTAGAACCACTCTATAACTAACTCTGTTAGAACCACTCTATAACTAACTCTGTCCCTAGCTGGGCGTGAGGTGGAGGAGGGGTAGGAGGAAGAGAGCTGTGCTGGGGAAGTGTCCAATCAACCAGTCCAATAATATCATAGCCCTCTCCTAACCCCCTCTTTCTCAACCAGTCCAATAATATCATAGCCCTCTCCTAACCCCCTCTGTCTCAACCAGTCCAATAATATCATAGCCCTCTCCCAACCCCCTCTGTCTCAACCAGTCCAATAATATCATAGCCCTCTCCTAACCCCCTCTGTCTCAACCAGTCCAATAATATCATAGCCCTCTCCCAACCCCCTCTGTCTCAACCAGTCCAATAATATCATAGCCCTCTCCCAACCCCCTCTGTCTCAACCAGTCCAATAATATCATAGCCCTCTCCCAACCCCCTCTGTCTCAACCAGTCCAATAATATCATAGCCCTCTCCCAACCCCCTCTGTCTCAACCAGTCCAATAATATCATAGCCCTCTCCTAACCCCCCCTGTCTCAACCAGTCCAATAATACCCCCCCCCCCCCCCCCCCACCATCTCTGTCAACCAGACAAAGTGATACAGTATTTCCTCAGATGCCAGTTGTGTTCTATACCTGCTCAGACCTGTTCTGTACTGGGACGTCTCTCATTCCCTCTTTCTTCTCATAACTGTGTTTGGACTTGATGGATGAATACATACATGGTTGTTTTGCTTTGGAGACAGGTTTTAATTGCTTTTCTACACTTAGTTAAAGGAGGAGGGGGTTAGGGTTGTTATTGTGGTGAGGGGGTAAACCTATCCCTTTTATGATGGGTTTAATATAACCTATCTCTGTCTCTCTTTCCCCCATCTCTCTGTCTCTCTCACCCGTTTATCTCTCTCTCTCACCCCTTTCTCTATCTCTCCCCCCTTTCTCTGTCTCTCCCCATCTCTCTGTCTCTCTCACCCCTTTATCTCTCTCTCACCCCTTTCTCTCATCGCTCTCCCCCCTTTCTCTCTGTCTCTCTCACCCCTTTCTCTGTCTCTCTCCCCCCTTTCTCTCTGTCTCTCTCACCCCTTTCTCTGTCTCTCTCCCCCCTTTCTCTCTGTCTCTCTCCCCCCTTTCTCTGTCTCTCTCCCCCCTTTCTCTCTGTCTCTCTCCCCCTTTCTCTGTCTCTCTCCCCCCTTTCTCTTGTCTCTCTCCCCCCTTTCTCTGTCTCTCTCCCCGCTTTCTCTCTGTCTCTCTCCCCCTTTCTCTCTCTCTCTCCCCCCTTTATCCCCCCCCCCCCCACAGGTTGAATGGATCTCTTCCCAGCACCGTGGAGATTCGTAACAACTCTCTGATCTTCAAGGGGGCGGTGACCAACGAGCTAGCTGGAACGTACGTGTGTGATGCCACCAATGGGATCGGGACTCGTACTGGTCTGGTCGAGGTTAACATCACTGGTAGGTTACACACTGGTACAAGCTTCTGCTTCTTCTTCTGCGCTGGGCTTTTCAGAATGTGTTTCTGGGCTTTTTCCTGGCATGATGCTCAAACTTATTAAGGGCTTCTGGAATTGTGTGAGTGATATCTTTTATGTATATTTATAATGGATCCCCATTAGCTGTTCCTGGGGTCCAGCTGAATGAAGGCAGTTGGGTGATTCCATCCTCCCCAGTACTCCCTGTATTGGTGATTATAGTCCACACACACACACACACACACACACACACACACACACACACACACACACACACACACACACACACACACACACAAACACTGTTACACACAAACACACACTGTCACACACACACACACACACACACTGTCACACACACACACACACACACACACACACTGTTACACACAAACACACACTGTCACACACACACACACACACACACACACTGTCACACACACACACACACTGTCACACACACACACACACACACACACACACACTGTTACACACAAACACACACTGTTACACACAAACACACACTGTCACACACACACACACACACACACACACTGTTACACACACACACACACACAGACACACTGTTACACACAAACACACACTGTCACACACACACACACACACAAACACTGTTACACACACACACACACACACACACACTGTTACACACACACACTGTCACACACACACACACACACACACACACACACACACACACACACACACACACACACTGTTACACACAAACACACACTGTCACACACACACACACACACTGTCACACACACACACACACTGTTACACACAAACACACACTGTCACACACAAACACACACTGTTACACACAAACACACACTGTCACACACACACACACACACACACACACAGACACACACACAGACACACACAAACACTGTTACAAACAAACACACACTGTCACACACACACACACACATACACTGTTACACACACACACACTGTCACACACAAACACACTGTCACACACACATTGAGATGCTGAACGTATTCCTCTGGTTGGCTTCCTGGTTAATGATTGGACTGCATGGTTTAGTTAGATGCCTGTGGTTTTTCCAGGGCTTTCCCTCCCTCTCAGCAGTCACTCCACACACACACACACACACACACACACACACACACACACACACACACACACACACACACACACACACACACACACACACACACACACACACACACACACACACACAGAGGTGCTCTAACGCACATTGCTTTGCATGTTGACTCATGTTGTGTTTTGATCCTAACAGCTGTAATCTTCACAGCATCCTTTCTTTCACTAGAGGAATCAATGATGTCATCATGACTGTGAAAGGGTTGGCCTTTTAGTGCTGTTGTTAGCTGGGTGATCGTTACAGTAGAATAGAAATAGTATTTTCTTATGGAGAGAGAAAGCAAGAAGGTGATGAAGCTATCTGCTGGACAGGAAACTGTAGTACTCGTGTTATGCACTGAGTGACAAAACATTTATTATACCCCCCCCCATGTGACTGACAACTACTGCCGTACCATGTTCAACAGCACTTCAATATGTTGTCTTGCCCATTCACCCTCTGAATGGCACACATACACAATCCATGTCTCAATTGTCTCAAGGCTTAAAAATCTGATTGAAGTGGATTTAACAGGTTACACCATGAAGGGATCATACCTTTCACCAAGGTTCACCTGGTCAGTCTATGTCATGGAAAGAGCAGTGGGTCCATGTTATGTTTTTGATTTATTTAACCTTTATTTAACTAGGCAAGTCAGTTAAGAACAAATTCTTATTTAAAATGACAGCCTACCAAAAGGCAAAGACCTCCTGCAGGGACGGGGGCTGGGATTAAATATAACAACACAGGAAGTAGTAGTAAAAATACACTTTCCTCAGCCTATATATAGGACCAAACACACATCAGGACAAGAGAGACAACACTACACTACATAAAGAGATACAAAGACAACAACACAGCATGGCAGCAACACATGACAACACAGCATGGTAGCAACACAACATGACAACATGGTAGCAACACAACATGACAACATGGTAGCAACACAAAACATGGTAGAAACATTATTGGACACAGACAACAGCACAAAGGGCAAGAAGGTAGAGATGACAATACATCACACAAAGCAGCCACAACTGTCAGTAAGAGTGTCCATGATTGAGTCTTTGAATGAAGAGATGGAGATAAAACTGTCCAGTTTGAGTGTTTGTTGCAGCTCGTTCCAGTCGCTAGCTGCAGCGAACTGAAAAGACGAGCGACCCAGGGATGTGTGTGCTTTGGGGACCTTTAACAGAATGTGACTTGCAGAACGGGTGTTGTATGTGGAGGATGAGGGCTGCAGTAAATATCCTAGAAATCAATCTTATACATTACTGTCTAATTACTGAGTGTATAGTGAGTGTTTGAACATGTTACAGTGTTCCTCAGCAGAGTGAACTCAATGGTAGAGTCCAGTTTGTTAGGATTCATTAGTGTATTCATCTGTAATCAGGGTTGGATAGGTTTCTTAGACAGACAGACAGACAGACAGACAGACAGACAGACAGACAGACAGACAGACAGACAGACAGACAGACAGACAGGTACTTTATTGATCCCCGAGGGGGAAATATCTTTGTCAAACAACAAAACACAGGGCAGGTGCAAAATGCCACAACGAAAATACACAAAAGACAGATACACGGTACATGATACATAGAGCGGCAGTATGAAAAAGTATAGAAATACAAGAAGTCTGGAGTGAAAAAAAAGCTATAAAAAGACATTGCATAGTATGGGTGGTTGGCTGAATATGTACACTATACATTGGTGGATGTTGGATGGTTAACTATACTATACAGGTCGATGGCAGAGAAATACTTCAGTAGCTAAAAATGCCTATGATATGAGCGAGGGTAATAATAGTTTACTTAATAGACAGACTGGGTAAATGAACAGGTAAGTGAAAATTTTGCATGGTTAAATTAGCTGTACAGTTAGGTATACAGTTATATTTACAGATAAGTGAATACTTGCATGGTTACACAAACTGTACAGGTAAATGACAGGAAGAGATACTTTAATAGCTAAATGTGTGTATGATATCATTTGGGGTAATAATAGTAATTCCCTTAAAATACAGTCCGGCCATGGAGCGGGGAAAACAACCGGGCCCGAACTGGGCACCGGTGGGGCACACGGCTCCGGCCATGGAGCTGGGCAATAAACCGGGCCCGGACTGGGCACCGGTGGGGTAGACTGCTCCGGCCATGGAGCTGGAAAAACAACCGGGCCTGGACCGAGCAGACTGCTCTGGTACTGGAGCGAAGCAGACGGCTGGACCCGGATGGGGTACCGGTGGAGCGGACTGCTCTGGCTCTGGGGCGGAGCAGACGGCTGGACCCGGATTGGGTACCGGTGGAGCGGACTGCTCTGGCACTGAGGCGGAGCAGACGGCTGGACCCGGATTGTGGACCTTCGCTGGAGGTTCCGGGCTACGGACCTTCGCTGGAGGTTCCGGGCTACGGGCAGTGGATGACGGCTCAGGCTCCGGGGTGCTGACCTTTGCTGGAGGCTCCGGGCTGCTGACCTTCGCTGGAGGTTGCGGGCTGCTGACCTTCGCTGGAGGTTGCGGGCTGCGGACCTTCGCTGGAGGTTGGGTGCGAGGAGCCGGCACGGGTCGTACCGGACTGGGGAAGCGGATTTCTCTGGCCTGGGAGTGGAGACGACGACCGGACCCAGACTGGGCACCGGTGGAGCGGATTGCTCTGTCAGGGAGGTGGAGTAGATTACCGGACCCGGACTGGGTACCGGTATAGCCGACTGCTCCGGCCTGGGAGTGGAGTAGATGACCGGACCTGGACTGGCCCACTCCGCCATCTCCCTCTCGACCTCTTCCTCTATCTCCACCAATTCCCTCAGAACCTCCCCAAAATGCTCCTCCAGCTCCTCCTCCTGCTCCTTGCTCTGAGCCCCCCATTGGTACCTGGGCCTCCCCATGGTCCACATGGGGAGTGGTGTTGGCTCCTCCAGGAGCCCCCACGGGTGAGGGAACCGAAGCACTTCCTCGTCGTCGTCCTCCTCCGACTCGAACCCTCCGAGGAGTTCGGTGTTGGTGAAACGACGCGGGGCTATCTCGCTCTCCGTCTCTCCCCATTTGCGCTGCTTGGTCTCGTACTGGTGGGTCGTTCTGTCACGAGAGGGGATGTGGAGAGACCAAGACGCAGCGCAGGGATAGTAGTTCGACATGATTTATTATAGATTTACTATGTAATATAATCAAACAACGAACGAACTACTACACTCAAACAAACACGAAAGACATAACGTCACGTTCACGAAAACAAACACGACTGAACGGACGTAACAAAACACACTTACTTCACCCGTGACTGCGAAATACATCAACAACGACCCACACCAGAGTGAAGGACAGACTCAACATATATGGGATCCCTAATTAGAGACAATGCGGTGCAGCTGCCTCTAATTAGGGATCCAACCCAAACCCCACACAGAAACAGAAAAGAACGACACTGTCAGACTCTGACCATAACTACATAGAGAAGCCTATTTGCTTCTCTATGGCCAGAGCCTGACAGCAATTAAAAAAGATACAACTGACAGGATACTAATATGCATTCCTGAGTGAATGACTACGTAAGTTCAGTCCAATAATTACTTACAATATTGCACGTGATATGATATAACAACTGTACCTGAATATATATATACAGACCTGAATGAATAAATAAGTCCTGAGTGAATGAGTGATTACAGACCAGAGTTACTCACGGATGGATGCATAATTGTTAAACTTGGTCCTAACACCCCAACAGTTCCAGGTCTATGTTGCCGACGGCACGGCACCCCGGTGAGGCATTAAATAGTCTAATAGCCGCCGACAGGAAGGACCTCCTGTAGCGCTCTCTGGCACACCGTGGTGGGATCAGTCTGTGACTGAAGGTGCTCCTCTGCGTCATAACCATGGCGTGCAGAGGGTGGGTGACGTTGTCCATGATGGCCAGCAGTTTGGCCAGGATCCGTCTCTCCGCAACCTCCTCTAGAGTGTCAAGGCTCATCCCCAGGACAGAGCTAGCCTTCCTGATCAGCTTATTTACCCGAGAAGCATCACCGGCTTTTATGTTGGCTCCCCAGCACACCACTGCAAAAAAGATGGCACTGGCCACCACAGACTGGTAGAAGGTATGCAGTAGTTTGCTGTACACGTTGAAGGACCTGAGCCCCCTCAGAAAGTGGTCGGCTCTGGCCCTTTTTGTACAGAGCCCCGGTGTTACCAGCCCATTCCAGCCTGTTGTCTATATGGACTCCCAGGAACTTGTATGACCCAACCATTTCCACATCCATCCCCTGTATAGGGACTCCAGTCAGTTGGGCCTTGGTTCTCCTGAAGTCCACCACCATCTCCTTTGTTTTGCTGATGTTGAGCTGAAGGTGGTTCTGCTCACACCACAACACAAAGTCACTGATTGTGCTCCTGTACTCCTCCTC
Source organism: Thymallus thymallus (assembly GCA_023634145.1). Taxonomy (NCBI): domain Eukaryota; kingdom Metazoa; phylum Chordata; class Actinopteri; order Salmoniformes; family Salmonidae; genus Thymallus; species Thymallus thymallus. The sequence continues at coordinate 34,058,996 of CM042379.1, read as the reverse complement.
CTGCCCACCCCTGATGCACCCTACAATAGCAGAGTCATCTGAGAACTTCTGTAGGTGGCATGTTTCAGAGTTATATCTGAAGTCTGAGGTGTAGAGGGTGAACAGGAAGGGGTACAGGACCGTTCCCTGGGGGGCCCCTGTGTTGCTCACTGCCCGTTCTGACACACAGCTCTGTAGTCACACAAATTGTGGCCTACCGGTCAGGTAGTCCGTGACCCAGGAGACTAAGGGTGCTTCCACTTTATTCCTCTTCCTCACCCAGTAGCAGGGACTGGAGAAGTCAAAAAACAACCCTCACAGTGCAACCTGTGAATAACATCTATTACAGGATAAATTAATGTTAAAGTTTAAATAGCTGGCCATATATTGATGTTCAATATAACTTTATAGGTTGGATCTCTCTCTTCCTCTCTCTCTTCCTCTCCTTGCTTTTCTCTAAACATCACAAAGGCCCCTGTGATGTGGCCTCCCACGTTGGGCAGCTTGTTTTCATGTTGGTCCTTTACAATAAAGGATTGGTGTTGACACGTTCAACCCTTCAAAACACGAGTGTCAGCGAGCGTCGTCACTTGATCTTGTTTCCACAGGAAAACTGGAGCTCAGGTGGTAGGACTTCAGTTTCTCTCTTTGAAGAGACTTTAATGGTCCTGACTCCTGTCTCCTGTTTCCTGACTCCTGTCTCCTGTTTCCTGTCTCCTGTCTCCTGTCTCCTGTCCCCTCTCCTGTCTCCTGTCTCCTGTCCCTTCTCCTGTCTCCTGTCGCCTGTCTCCTGTCTCCTGTCCCCTCTCCTGTTTCCTGTTTCCTGTCTCCTGTCTCCTGTCTCCTGTCCCCTCTCCTGTCTCCTGTCTCCTGTCCCCTCTCCTGTCTCCTGTCGCCTGTCTCCTGTCTCCTGTCCCCTCTCCTGTCTCCTCTCCTGTCTCCTGTCTCCTGTCCCCTCTCCTGTCTCCTGTCCCCTCTCCTGTCTCCTGTCTCCTGTCCCCTCTCCTGTCTCCTCTCCTGTCACCTGTCTCCTGTCTCCTGTCCCCTCTCCTGTCTCCTCTCCTGTCCCCTCTCCTGTCTCCTCTCCTGTCCCCTCTCCTGTCTCCTGTCTCCTGTCTCCTGTCTTAGTGGGATGTTTCTGATTCGAGAAAACACATCTAAATAAAGCTACCAAATTAGAGGAGTGCTGAGGGAATCCCTCCATCCCCTTCTCCCTCCATCCCCTTCTCCCTCCATCCCCTTCTCCCTCCATCCCCTTCTCCCTCCATCCCCTTCTCCCTCCATCCCCTTCTCCCTCCATCCCCTTCTCCCTCCATCTCCTTCTCCCTCCATCCCCTTCTCCCTCCATCCCCTTCTCCCTCCATCCCCTTCTCCCACTCCCTCCATCCCCTTCTCCCACTCCCTCCATCCCCTTCTCCCACTCCCTCCATCCCCTTCTTCTACTCCCTCCATCCCCTTCTCCCACTCCCTCCATCCCCTTCTCCCACTCCCTCCATCCCCTTCTCCCACTCCCTCCATCCCCTTCTCCCACTCCCTCCATCCCCTTCTCCCACTCCCTCCATCCCCTTCTCCCACTCCCTCCATCCCCTTCTCCCACTCCCTCCATCCCCTTCTCCCACTCCCTCCATCCCCTTCTCCCACTCCCTCTATCCCCTTCTTCCCCCTCTGGACTTTGGTGGCCTTCCCTTGCTGAGGTGATGGAGGGTTGCAGGGAGGAGATGAAGGGATGGAGGGATGCAGGGAGGAGGAGGAGGTGGTGGAGGAGAGATGCACTCTGTTATCGCGAGAATGCATATTAGTATCCTGTCAGTTGCACCTTTTCTCATTGCTTTTAGTATATCGAATGTGCAATAAGTGCAGTTGTCTGTAATTAAACCCTGCGCACTAAGGAATGTATTTTAAGGGAATTACTATTATTACCCCAAATGATATCATACACACATTTAGCTATTAAAGTATCTCTTCCTGTCATTTACCTGTACAGTTTGTGTAACCATGCAAGTATTCACTTATCTGTAAATATAACTGTATACCTAACTGTACAGCTAATTTAACCATGCAAAATATTCACTTACCTGTTCATTTACCCAGTCTGTCTATTAAGTAAACTATTATTACCCTCGCTCATATCATAGGCATTTTTAGCTACTGAAGTATTTCCCTGCCATCGACCTGTATAGTATAGTTAACCATCCAACATCCACCAATGTATAGTGTAGATATTCAGCCAACCATATGCAATGTCTTTTTATAGCTTTTTTTGCACTCCAGATATCTTGTATTTCTATACTTTTTCATACTGCCGCTCTATGTATCATGTACCGTGTATCTGTCTTTTGTGTACTTTCGTTGTGGCATTTTGCACCTGCCCTGTGTTGTGTTGTAGCTGCTTGACAAAGATATTTCCCCCCGCGGATCAATAAAGTACCTATCTATCTATCTATCTATCTATCTAGGAGGAGGGGGTGGACGAGGGAGGTGAAGGGATGGAGAGATGCAGGGAGGAGGTGAAGGGATGGAGAGATGCAGGGAGGAGGATGTGAAGGGATGGAGAGATGCAGGGAGGAGGAGGTGAAGGGATGGAGAGATGCAGGGAGGAGGTGAAGGGATTGAGAGATGCAGGGAGGAGGTGAAGGGATGGAGAGATACAGGGAGGAGATGAAGGGATGGAGAGATGCAGGGAGTAGGTGAAGGGATGGAGAGATGCAGGGAGGAGGAGGTGAAGGGATGGAGAGATGCAGGGAGGAGGAGGTGAAGGGATGGAGAGATGCAGGGAGGAGGAGGGGGTGGAGAGATGCAGGGAGGAGGTGAAGGGATGGAGAGATGCAGGGAGGAGGTGAAGGGATGGAGAGATGCAGGGAGGAGGAGGTGAAGGGATGGAGAGATGCAGGGAGGAGGAGGGGGTGGAGGAGAGAGGTGAAGGGATGGAGAGATGCAGGGAGGAGGAGGGGGTGGAGGAGAGAGGTGAAGGGATGGAGGGATGCAGGGAGGAGGTGAAGGGATGGAGAGATGCAGGGAGGAGGAGGGGGTGGAGGAGAGAGGTGAAGGGATGGAGAGATGCAGGGAGGAGGAGGGGGTGGAGGAGAGAGGTGAAGGGATGGAGGGATGCAGGGAGGAGGTGAAGAGGTGGAGGGTTGCAGGGAGGAGGTGGAGGGTTGCAGGGAGGAGGTGAAGGGATGGAGGGATGCAGGGAGGAGGTGAATGGATGGAGGGAGGAGGTGAAGGGATGGAGGGGAAGAAGGAGGAATGGTGGTTATTGTATGCTAGGCTGCTGGAGGTGACCTAGCGTTGCTCTCGTTCTGTCATTCATGTGTGTAATGAAGCCTGAATAATCCCATTACAGGGTCAGATTGAAACCTGAGAGCTGACACCCACACCTGCATGGGTTCACATAGTGGTCAATATCTATTAAATATGTATTTCAGAGTTTGATTGAGATTGCCTGAGAGTGCCAGATGGTTTAGAGCAGTTTGATTGTTTTAAGCAAACTTGTGAAAATGTCAGATATAAAACAAATCCTATTTGAACCCAGGTCTGCTGCTATCTTTGGCTGGTTGTGGCCAGGGATGAGAAACCTTTGCCTGAGATCTGAAGACTTGTTTTATCTCCCCTAGCTAATGTCTGGACTTCAGCTCAGAGGGCTGAGTTTGAACAAATTTGTTGAGTCAATGAAGGTACAGGGCTAGAGAGATGGATGGAGAGATGGATGGAGAGATGGATGGAGAGAGGGCTAGAGAGATGGATGGAGAGAGGGCTACAGAGATGGATGGAGAGGTGGATGGAGAGATGGCTGGAGAGAGGGCTAGATAGATGGATGGAGAGATGGATGGAGAGAGGGCTAGAGAGATGGATGGAGAGATGGATGGAGAAATGGATGGAGAGAGGGCTAGAGAGATGGATGGAGAGAGGGCTAGAGAGATGGATGGAGAGATGGCTGGAGAGAGGACTAGATAGATGGATGGAGAGATGGATGGAGAAATGGATGGAGAGAGGGCTAGAGAGATGGATGGCGAGGGGGCTAGAGAGATGGATAGAGAGATGAATGAGAGAGAGAGAGAGAGAGAGAGAGAGTGACAGAGAGAGAGAGGGGAGGGCATCCTGTTCCTGTTAGACAAGGCCTTCCTGTTCCTGTTAGACAAGGCCATCCTGTTCCTGTTAGACAAGGGGTCCTGTTCCTGTTAGACAAGGCCATCCTGTTCCTGTTAAACAAGGGCATCCTGCTCCTGTTAGACAAGGCATCCTGTTCCTGTTAGACAAGGCCATCCTGTTCCTGTTAGACAAGGCGTCCTGTTCCTGTTAGACAAGGCGTCCTGTTCCTGTTAGACAAGGGCATCCTGTTCCTGTTAGACAAGGCATCCTGTTCCTGTTAGACAAGGCATCCTGTTCCTGTTAGACAAGGCGTCCTGTTCCTGTTAGACAAGGCCATCCTGTTCCTGTTAGACAAGGGCATCCTGTTCCTGTTAGACAAGGCATCCTGTTCCTGTTAGACAAGGGCATCCTGTTCCTGTTAGACAAGGCATCCTGTTCCTGTTAGACAAGGCATCCTGTTCCTGTTAGACAAGGCATCCTGTTCCTGTTAGACAAGGCATCCTGTTCCTGTTAGACAAGGCGTCCTGTTCCTGTTAGACAAGGCCATCCTGTTCCTGTTAGACAAGGCGCCATTTTGAGACTTTCTCTGCATTGTCTTGTTTACTAGCCATATTTTCCAAATCATTATGCAGTATATTTTAAAAGTCATCATTATGCAGTATATTTTAAAAGTCATCATTATGCAGTATATTTTAAAAGTCATCATTATGCAGTATATTTTAAAAGTCATCATTATGCAGTATATTTTAAAAGTCATCATTATGCAGTATATTTTAAAAGTCATCATTATGCAGTATATTTTAAAAGTCATCATTATGCAGTATATTTTAAAAGTCATCATTATGCAGTATATTTTAAAAGTCATCATTATGCAGTATATTTTAAAAGTCATCATTATGCAGTATATTTTAAAAGTTGCATGACTTGCTCTCTGTACTTTAGCGGTGATTCATCATAATTGTTACAGTAGCTAGCTGTATGATTCATTCTTTGCATGGACATTTGTCTAACAAGAATGGGAATACGCCTTTGATTTCCTGAAAGAGCTTTGCATTTGGTAAACCTGGGGAATACATACATATCCTGTTCAAGACTTTGGTTGGTTTCTACATCTGGGCTGACAAGCATGTTGCTGTTTCTACATGCTTCCATACTCAAACATGTTTTATGTCTCTTTGGTGACTGTGTGATGTGTGAAATACTGGCTGTGTGATGTGTGAAAGACTGGCTGTGTGATGTGTGAAAGACTGGCTGTGTGATGTGTGAAAGACTGGCTGTGTGATGTGTGAAAGACTGGCTGTGTGATGTGTGAAAGACTGGCTGTGTGATGTGTA
>CM042379.1:34003594-34048594 GCA_023634145.1 Thymallus thymallus | reverse complement strand
GACTCCTTCCCAACCGCCAGTGACTTCCATTGGACTCCTTCCCAACCGCCATAGACTTCCATTGGACTCCTTCCCAACCGCCATAGACTTTCGAAGACCATACAGAAAGAGTGATCTAGTCGCTTGGAAGATATTTGTGATTATTATTGTGTGTGTATTTTTCCATGATATTGTAAATGTTCTCCATGTATAAACTCAGAGTCGGGAGAGATGAGTATTCACTGAGTACATTGTGTTCTCCATGTATAAACACAGAGTCGGGAGAGATGAGTATTCACTGAGTACATTGTGAAAGTCCAACACTGAATACATTGTTTTATTCTAATTCTCATCACCATTGACTTTTATGCCATTTATTTTTTTTATATCTTGCTTTTGGTCAAAGGTTGTCTAGTGGGTAACATGTCAATCAAAACAACAGATGGATAGATAGATTAGTACTCTTTCTAACAATGATATCTACATATATTTCAGGCTGTTTTGTATCCCTGTAAATAAGTGGTCTCTTGGCACAACTTACCCCAGGTATGAGGTAAGGTGAACTGTGGGACAGGGTAAGGTGAACTGTGGGACAGGGTAAGGTGAACTGTGGGACAGGGTAAGGTGAACTGTGGGACAGGGTAAGGTGAACTGTGGGACTTTTTGGTCTTTTAATAATAGTAAGCATGTTTTAACACAGGCCAGGCCCTGTTGTTACCTCATATGCCTTACATTACGCCTTGGGAGAGAACACTTAAATTAGCTCTACTTGCTATTGGCTCAACCATTGGCTCAACCATTGGTTCAACCATTGGCTCAACTTACCCCAAGGCAAACATTTTGACTTTATTAGCCCACACAGCTAGGACCTCACATTGTAGCTTATAGAGACCCCAACTTATGTATAAAACAGTCTTAAAATGATCTACTCTGGTTCAGATACAAGCATCATGAAACATCTAACACTTGCGTACCATTTTCTTCATGTGGTTTCTTCCTTCACAGACCTCTTCCTAAATATTTGGTCAAATGATACATTTTGTGTCTGTTTTCCTAGAAACTAGAGGCGCCTCACCTTCCCCGACTCTCCCCTACTGTGTGTTGCAGAGTATATGATATGTTTAGACCTCTTCCCACACCTAACTAACAAGACGTATGTTATAGCTGCTCTTCAAAGACATGCCTGGTGTTTATGGAAGAACTCTGAACTTTTCAGGGTATTATGAGGCCTGTGCAGACTTCACGTCAACAAAACAACCCATATGGACATGGCAGTATTATATACAGGTCCAGAGGAGATGCCAGTAGATATAGTTGGAGAATGTGCCACTATGTGCCCTACAATCAGGTGCTGAGTTGTTTTAGTGGCCATCTTAGTTTGGTGGCCATTTTAGCAGAAGAGAGAAGGGCAGCTGTCCTGAACCGTTCTACATTTAAATTGGTCCCACATTCACTTCCTATGACATCTTCACTTGTTAAGGGGTGTCCAGTATTTTCAACATACAGACAATAATACTTAAACGACCCTCTGAGAAATGAAATTTGGGTGATGGTTTGTTTTCATTGGGTGATGGTTTTTGTTGTTTGTTTTCATTGGGTGATGGTTTTTGTTGTTTGTTTTCATTGGGTGATGGTTTTTGTTGTTTGTTTTCATTGGGTGATGGTTTTTGTTGTTTGTTTTCATTGGGTGATGGTTTTTGTTGTTTGTTTTCATTGGGTGATGGTTTTTGTTGTTTGTTTTCATTGGGTGATGGTTTTTGTTGTTTGTTTTCATTGGGTGATGGTTTTTGTTTTATAGATTAAATTGCAACAACTCTATCGATTTCAAATGGGAGAATTTTTTTTTTGCCTGATGAGTTGGCAGCTGAAGCTGTGGATGGGCAAACAACCATCCTTTAGAGAGCCATTGTATTGGTTGTCTTTTTAAACCCACAAAATCTGCTGCCAGTAGCTGAGGTCCAACACACACGCCACAGCAGAATATCATTATTGGGAAAAACAAAGTAAGAGTGGGAAATATGTCAAAAAGAGACAGAAATCAAAGCACAGAGAATACTTACCTGGCTGACTTCAAACTGGTAGAAAGTTGAAGTCTTATTTTATGCGTGTGATGGTGGGATGTTAGCAGAGGAGGCTGGTGGGAGGAGCTATAGGAGGACATACTTTGTTCACAGATCAGAGGAGAGGAGAGGAGAGGAGAGGAGAGGAGAGGAGAGGAGAGGAGAGGAGAGGAGAGGAGAGGAGAGGAGAGGAGAGGAGAGGAGAATATACTGTATGTGGATGCTAGGTGTGTGAATGTGTAACAGATGTTTCTCTGCAACCAGCAACAAACACATGGGCTGAGTATCTGACAGTCATCACTCTGTGTTTGGATGAACATGTTGGTTCTGGTTCTGAACCACTTCTATAATGTGTTGGTTCTGGTTCTGAACAACCTCTATAATGTGTTGGTTCTGGTTCTGAACCACCTCTATAATGTGTTGGTTCTGAACCACCGCTATAAAGTGTTGGTTCTGAACCACCTCTATAAAGTGTTGGTTCTGAACCACCTCTATAATGTGTTGGTTCTGGTTCTGAACCACCTCTATAATGTGTTGGTTCTGAACCACCTCTATAATGTGTTGGTTCTGAACCACCTCTATAATGTGTTGGTTCTGAACCACCTCTATAATGTGTTGGTTCTGAACCACCTCTATAAAGTGTTGGTTCTGGTTCTGAACCACCTCTATAATGTGTTGGTTCTGGTTCTGAACCACCTCTATAATGTGTTGGTTCTGAACCACCTCTGTAATGTGTTGGTTCTGAACCAACTCTATAATGTGTTGGTTCTGGTTCTGAACCACCTCTATAAATGTTGGTTCTGAACCACCTCTATAATGTGTTGGTTCTGAACCACCTCTATAATGTGTTGGTTCTGAACCACCTCTATAATGTGTTGGTTCTGGTTCTGAACCACCTCTATAATGTGTTGGTTCTGAACCACCTCTATAATGTGTTTGTTCTGAACCACCTCTATAATGTGTTGGTTCTGAACCACCTCTATAATGTGTTGGTTCTGAACCACCTCTATAAAGTGTTGGTTCTGAACCACCTCTATAAAGTGTTGGTTCTGAACCACCTCTATAATGTGTTGGTTCTGAACCACCTCTATAAAGTGTTGGTTCTGGTTCTGAACCAACTCTATAATGTGTTGGTTCTGGTTCTGAACCACCTCTATAATGTGTTGGTTCTGAACCACCTCTATAATGTGTTGGTTCTGAACCACCTCTATAATGTGTTGGTTCTGAACCACCTCTATAATGTGTTGGTTCTGAACCACCTCTATAATGTGTTGGTTCTGGTTCTGAACCGCCTCTATAATGTGTTGGTTCTGAACCACCTCTATAATGTGTTGGTTCTGGTTCTGAACCACCTCTATAATGTGTTGGTTCTGAACCACCTCTATAAAATGAAAGGTGTTCTGTCATCAACAAACATTTTTTTTTCCGCCTTTTTTCAGCTGCAATGATTTATTTGAATAATAACCACATACAAAAAAGTGTTCAGTGGCTGTGACTTTTGTGAGAAGTGAGGTTTTGTTCAAATGAAAGTTACTGCTCCATCCATCCGAGTCCTATTTCATCAATCCATGTGCTGAAATATATTGTATATAAAGAATGATTTAACACAGATGAAGAAGAGAAGTTCTCTTTGACATCAAAGTTAAGGAGGAATGGGCCAAATATCTCGTATCTCTGTAATGTCAGAAACAGCTCCCATCATTTCTTATCAAAAGACAGAGAAAGGAGAGGCGTTAGTTTGATGAATCCTCTTCAATTCAACCTCCAGCGCTTCGATTCCCTGTGAAAACTGCTCAAAATCTGGAGAAAACAGAATAATTCCCACAGTAATTGGAATATTTTATATAATTCAAACACTCCTAGACTGTGTCCCATTGCCCAAAGCATTTCCCTAACTGAAGTCAATTATATTTCTGTTCAAGCACAAATCAATGTTTTGTTCCTTTTAGGAACCACTGCCATACTTGACCCTGAAAATACATGGGAAATTACAGAATTAGGGATTGGTTTGTTCTTGAGTCCATAGATTATGGTTGTTGTAAAACATATTATTTTGTATACAATAGCTTTGTCTATAGGCTTCAGCTCAACATTCCATTGTAAATACTGTATATAATATTGAGGTTGAGATTATTGATGGGTTTTATTTAGAGACTGCAATAGGGACCCTGCCTGTTCAATAAACGATATACCTATCACCTCTACAACAATATACCTATCGTCCCTACTACAATAGACCTACCACCTCTACAACAATATACCTTTCACCTCTACAACAATAGACCTATCACCTCTACAACAATAGACCTATCACCTCTACAACAATATACCTTTCACCTCTACAACAATAGACCTATCACCTCTACAACAATAGACCTATCACCTCTACAACAATATACCTATCACCTCTACAACAATAGACCTATCACCTCTACAACAATAGACCTATCACCTCTACAACAATATACCTATCGTCCCCACTACAATAGACCTATCACCTCTACAACAATAGACCTATTGTCCCCACTACAATAGACCTATCGTCCACACTACAATAGGCCTATCACCTCTACAACAATAGACCTATCGTCCCCACTACAATAGACCTATCACCTCTACAACAATAGACCTATCGTTCCCACTACAATAGGCCTATCACCTCTACAACAGTATACCTTTCATCCCCACTACAATAGACCTATCGTCCCCACTACAATAGACCTATCACCTCTACAACGATAGACCTATCGTCCCCACTACAATAGGCCTATCACATCTATAGCAATAGACCTATCATCCCCACTACAATAGGCCTATCACCTCTACAACAATAGACCTATCGTCCCCGCTACAATAGACCTATCACCTCTGCAACAATAGACCTATCGTCCCCGCTACAATATACCTTCCACCTCTACAACAATAGACCTATCATCCCCACTACAATAGGCCTATCACCTCTACAACAATAGACCTATCGTCCCCACTACAATAGACCTATCACCTCTACAACAATAGACCTATCATCCCCACTACAATAGACCTATCACCTCTACAACAATATACCTTTCACCTCTACAACAATACACCTATCACCTCTACAACAATATACCTTTCACCTCTACAACAATACACCTATCACCTCTACAACAATACACCTATCACCTCTACAACAATAGACCTATCACCTCTACAACAATAGACCTATCGTTCCCACTACAATAGGCATATCACCTCTACAACAATATACCTTTCATCCCCACTACAATAGACCTATCGTCCCCACTACAATAGACCTATCACCTCTACAACGATAGACCTATCGTCCCCACTACAATAGGCCTATCACATCTATAGCAATAGACCTATCATCCCCACTACAATAGGCCTATCACCTCTACAACAATAGACCTATCATCCCCACTACAATAGACCTGCCACCTCTACAACAATAGGCCTATCATCCCCGCTACAATAGGCCTATCACCTCTACAACAATAGACCTATCGTCCCTGCTACAATAGACCTACCACCTCTACAACAATAGACCTATCGTCCCCACTACAATATACCTATCACCTCTACACCAATAGACCTATCGTCCCCACTACAATAGACCTATCACGTCTACAACAATAGACCTATCATCCCCACTACAATAGACCTGCCACCTCTACAACAATAGGCCTATCATCCCCGCTACAATAGGCCTATCACCTCTACAACAATAGACCTATCGTCCCCACTACAATATACCTATCACCTCTACAACAATAGACCTATCGTCCCCACTACAATAGACCTATCACCTCTACAACAATAGACCTATCATCTCCACTACAATAGACCTATACCTTTTCTGCTTGTTCCCTCCTGAATCCAGAAATCTTCCAACTGTAATTTCTGGAAATCCTGGGAATCTTGGGAAAGTTTTGATATTCTGCTGATATCAGTTATTATTGTCACAGGGCCGATGCATTCCGTATGCTGACTGTAAAGAATAAAGTGCTACATAAGAAAAAGAGTGAGAGCTTGTCTGTATGCAGCGACGTGAATGTCAAATATTTCTGAGGGTGTTATCACAAATATTGGTGAAAAAAAATCTTGTTCACATGTGATGATCCAGTGAAGTAACTTGTATTTGTTTTAAAAAACATTAAATGATTGAAATAGTCAATGCTGTTCTCCTGTCCCCACTCACTCACTGAATGATTACATAATATGTGTTACTGTATCTAATTGAACCTGATTTAATCAATCCACACATGCTTTGTCTATGCCCCAAATGGCACCCTCTGGTCAAAAGTAGTACACTACATAGGGAATGGGGTGCCATGGGGATGCACATTTTTAAGTGCATACCAAAGTAGGTTTTGGTGATTGCAGCTCCTCCTGCATACCAAATGACCTGGATACATCCCAACACATAATTAATGTTATGGTGCTCTGGATACATCCCAACACATAATTCATGTTATGGTGCTCTGGATACATCCCAACACATAATTCATGTTATGGTGCTCTGGATACATCCCAGCACATAATTCATGTTATGGTGCTATGGATACATCCCAGCACATAATTCATGTTATGGTGCTCTGGATACATCCCAGCACATAATTCATGTTATGGTGCTCTGGATACATCCCAGCACAGAATAAATGTTATGGTGCTCTGGATACATCCCAGCACAGAATAAATGTTATGGTGCTCTGGATACATCCCAGCACAGAATAAATGTTATGGTGCTCTGGATACATCCCAGCACAGAATAAATGTTATGGTGCTCTGGATACATCCCAGCACAGAAGGCAATCACTGTTTATTTTAAGGAGACAACATAATTTGGGTTTTGCACAGACACAATTATAGAGCTATTCAGACATTTGAGAAAACAAGAATCACAGACAGAAAGCCAGTGAGCCTGATGTGTTGTCCCTACAGCATTATTATTACCTTAATATACTCATTTGTCAGGCTCTGGCCATAGAGAAGCCTATTTGAGTCTGACAGTGTCTTTCTTTTCCTGTTCTGTGTGGGTTTTGGGTTGGATCCCTAATTAGAGGCAGCTGCACCGCATTGTCTCTAATTAGGAATCCTATATATGTTAGTCTGTCCTTCACTCTGGTGTGGGTCATTGTCGATGTATTGCGTTGTCACGGTGAAAGTAAGTGTTCTAGTTGTTACGTCCGTTTATTCGTGTTTGTTTTTGTGAACGTGACGTTGTTTCGTTAGTGTTTGTTTAATGTTGTTAGTTCGTTCAATTTGTATTATTTTATACATAGTATAAATAAATATTATGACGAACTACTATCCCTGCGCTGCGTCTTGGTCATTCCCACACCCACATCGTGACAGAACGACCCACCACTACCAGACCAAGCAGCGTAACTGGGGAGAGACGGAGAGAGAGGAGGTGCCGCCGCCGCGAGACGGGGAAACGCGTATTGGCTCTTCCTGGCTACTGGCAGGAAGAGCCAATACCACCTCCCCGGTGGGGCATGGAGAGGCCGAGGTATAGATGGGGGCTCAGAGCAAGGTGGAGGAGTATCTGGAGGAGCATTTTGGAGAGGTTCTGGAGGAATTGGTGGAGGAAGAGGGATATGGCGGAGTGGTCCAGTCCAGGTCCGGTCGTCTACTCCACTCCCAGGCCGGAGCAGTCCGCTCCACCGGTACCCAGTCCGGGTCCGGTAATCTACTCCACTCCCAGGCCAGAGCAATCCGCTTCACCGATGTCCAGTCCGGGTCCGGACCTCTGCCCTACTCCCCGCACCCGACCTCCAGTGCGTGCGCCCAGCCAGGTGCTTCCAGTGCCGGCTCCACGCATCCGACCTCCGGTGCGCCTTCCCAGTCCGGTACGACCCGTGCCGGCTCCCCGCACCCGACCTCCAGTGCATCTCCCCAGTCCGGTACGTCATGTGCCGGCCCTCCGTAGCCCGGAACCTCCAGCGAAGGTCCGCAGCCCGCAACCTCCAGCGAAGGTCCGCAGCCCGCAACCTCCAGCGAAGGTCCGCAGCCTGGAACCTCCAGCCATCTGCCCTGCTCCTGAGCCTGAGCAGTCCGCTCCACCGGTGCCCATTCCGGGTCCAGCCGTCTGCTCCGCCCCAGTGCCAGAGCAGTCCGCTCAACCGGTGCCCATTCCAGGTCCAGCCGTCTGCTCCGCCCCAGTGCCAGAGCAGTCCGCTCCACCGGTACCCAGTCCGGGTTCAGCCGTCTGCTCCGCTCCAAAGCCTGAGCAGTCCGCCCCACCGGTGCCCAGTCCGGGCCCGGTTGTTTTCCCCGCTCCATGGCCGGAGCCGTTTACCCCACCGGTGCCCAGTCCGGGCCCGGTTCATTGCCCAGCTCCATGGCCGGAGCCGTTTGCCCCCCCGGTGCCCAGTCCGGGCCCGGTTGTCTTCCCCGCTCCGGAGCCGGAGCCGTTTACCCCACCGGTGCCCGGTCCGGGCCCGGTTAATTGCCCAGCTCCATGGCCGGAGCCGTTTGCCCCACCGGTGCCCAGTCCAGGCCCGGTTGTTTTCCCCGCTCCATGGCCGGAGCCGTTTGCCCCACCAGTGCCCAGTCCGGGACCGGTTGTTTTCCCCGCTCCATGGCCGGAGCCGTTTGCCCCACCGGTACCCAGTCCGGGCCCGGTTATAAGATAGATAGATAGATAGGTACTTTATTGATCCCCCGGGGGGGAAATTTCATTGTCAAGCAGCTACAACACAACACAGGGCAGGTGCAAAATGCCACAACGAAAGTTCACAAAAGACAGATACACGGTACATGATACATAGAGCGGCAGTATGAAAAAGTATAGAAATGCAAGATATCTGGAGTGCAAAAAAATAAAAGCTATAAAAAAGACATAGCATAGTATGGGTGGTTGGTTGAATATGTACACTATACATTGGTGGATGTTGGATGGTTAACTATACTATACAGGTCGATGGCAGAGAAATACTTCAGTAGCTAAAAATGCCTATGATATGAGCGAGGGTAATAATAGTTTACTTAATAGACAGACTGGGTAAATGAACAGGTAAGTGAAAATTTTGCATGGTTAAATTAGCTGTACAGTTAAGTATACAGTTATATTTACAGATAAGTGAATACTTGCCTGGTTACACAAACTGTACAGGTAAATGACAGGAAGAGATACTTTAATAGCTAAATGTGTGTATGATCAATATTGCACGTGATATGATATAACAACTGAAGTTCAATAAAATGCAAATTAATTACTTAAAAATCATACAATGTGATTTTCTGGATTTTTGTTTTAGATTCCGTCACTCACAGTTGAAGAGTACCTATGATAAAAACTACAGACTTCTAAATGCTTTGTAAGTGGGAAAACCTGCAAAATCGGCAGTGTATCAAATACTTGTTCTCCCCACTGTATATACAGACCTGTATGAATAAATAGGTCCTGAGTGAATGAGTGCTGACGGACCAGAGTTACTCACGGATGGATGCATAGTCTAATAGCCGCCGGCAGGAAGGACCTCCTGTAGCGCTCTCTGGCACACCGTGGTGGGATCAGTCTGTGACTGAAAGTGCTCCTCTGCGTCATAACCATAGCGTGCAGAGGGTGGGTGACGTTGTCCATGATGGCCAGCAGTTTGGCCAGGATCCGTCTCTCCGCCACCTCCTCTAGAGTGTCAAGGCTCATCCCCAGGACAGAGCTAGCCTTCCTGATCAGCTTATTTACCCGAGAAGCATCACCGGCTTTGATGTTTGCTCCCCAGCACACCACTGCAAAAAAGACCACAGACTGGTAGTAGGTATGCAGTAGTTTACTGCAGACGTTGAAGGACCTGAGCCTCCTCAGAAAGTAGAGTCAGCTTTGGCCCTTTTTGTACAGGAACCCGGTGTTACCAGCCCATTCTAGCCTGTTGTCCATATGGACTCCCAGGAACTTGTATGACCCGACCATTTCCACATCCATCCCCTGTATAGGGACTCCAGTCAGTTGGGCCTTGGTTCTCCTGAAGTCCACCACCATCTCCTTTGTTTTGCTGATGTTGAGCTGAAGGTGGTTCTGCTCACACCACAACACAAAGTCACTGATTGTGCTCCTGTACTCCTCCTCCTGCCCACCCCTGATGCACCCTACAATAGCAGAGTCATCCAAGAACTACTGTAGGTGGCATGTTGATTGCATCATCCACCCCGATGTTGCGCTGGTATGCAAACTGCAGGGGGTCCAGTGATGTACACACCAGGGGTCTGAGGTGAGCGAGGACTAACATTTCCAGGGTCTTCATGATGTGGGATGTTAGCGCTACAGGTCTGAAGTCATTCAGGACAGTGGGGTGTGCCTTCTTGGGCACTGGGATCAGGCAGGATGTTTTCCACAGCACAGGGACCCTTTCTAGGCTCAGGCTAAGGTTGAAGTGACACTGGAGTATTCCACACAGTTGGTCAGCACAGACCCTAAGCACCCTAATACCTTAATATACTCATTTTAGACATACATGAATATTATATTAATATACTAATTCCAGATATACATGAATATTACCTTAATATACTCATTCTAGACATACATGAATATTACCTTAATATACTCATTCTAGATATACATGAATTTGACCTTAATACACTAATTCTAGATATACAGTACATGAATATTACCTTAATATACTCATTCTAGAAGTACATGAATATTACCTTAATATACTCATTCTAGAAGTACATGAATATTACCTTAATATACTCATTCTAGAAGTACATGAATATTACCTTAATATACTCATTCTAGAAGTACATGAATATTATCTTAATATACTCATTCTAGAAGTACATGAATATTATCTTAATATACTCATTCTAGAAGTACATGAATATTATCTTAATATACTCATTCTAGAAATACATGAATATTATCTTAATATACTCATTCTAGATATACATGAATATTACCTTAATATACTCATTCTAGAAGTACATGAATATTACCTTAATATACTCATTCTAGATATACATGAATATTATCTTAATATACTCATTCTAGATATACATGAATATTACCTTAATATACTCATTCTAGAAGTACATGAATATTATCTTAATATACTCATTCTAGATATACATGAATATTACCTTAATATACTTATTCTAGATATACACTGAACTGTTGTTCCGTATTTACTATGACACAGTGATGCACTCTCAATATTCCAGAACCTTTCAGTTTTCCAGAATCTCCTTAAAAACCTTGTTCCGACTATAAGATATTGTGATTACTAAAGCCCTATTTAGACATGCCTTTCATTTAGTAAATTAGACCGGGTGTCACGAGAGGGTGCATACCTCGACCAAGACGCAGCTCAGGGATTATAGTTCCACATCGTTTATTATTACTATGTATATTAAACACAAACGACAAACTACCAAAACAAACAAACACACCATGTACCAACGTCACGTTACAAAACAAACAAACACACCATGTACCAACGTCACATTACAAAACAAACAAACACACCATGTACCAACGTCACGTTACAAAACAAACAAACACACCATGTACCAACGTCACGTTACAAAACAAACAAACACACCATGTACCAACGTCACGTTACAAAACAAACAAACACACCATGTACCAACGTCACGTTACAAAACAAACAAACACACCATGTACCAACGTCACGTTACAAAACAAACAAACACACCATGTACCAACGTCACGTTACAAAACAAACAAACACACCATGTACCAACGTCACGTTACAAAACAAACAAACACACCATGTACCAACGTCACGTTACAAAACAAACAAACACACCATGTACCAACGTCACGTTACAAAACAAACACGAAATGAACGGACGTAACAAATGAGCACACTTACTGTCACCATGACAACGACCCACAACCCTGTGTGAAACATACAAACCTATGTAGGATCCCTAATTAGAGACAATGCACTGCAGCTGCCTCTAATTAGGGATCCAACACAAACCACCACCAGAAACAGAAAGAAAAGAACTGTCAGACTCTGACCATGGCTACATAGAGAAGCAAATAGGCTATGGCCAGAGCCTGACACCGGGATCATTAACAACTGGATCAAATCCCTTGAAGTAACTGGTTGGCGTCTTAGGAGAGACTGTGAGCCAGTGACATACACACACACACACTGGGACAACAATTCACACACACACACACACACATGCACAACAATGCACACACACATGCACAAACACACACACACACACACACACACACACACACATGCACAACAATGCACACACACATGCACAAACACACACACACATGCACAACAATGCACACAAACACACACACACACACACACAAGCACAAACACACACACACACACACACACAGTGAAACAGAACGAAAGGCCTAAACCCTCTGGTGGTGGGAAAATGCTGACTGCCCATCTTCCGTTAAACCATGTTGGGAACACTCAGTACCACTGACCAGGGGGGAGAAAGGAGACAGAGAAGGATGGAGGGAGGATGGAGAGAGAGGGAGGGAGGGAGGGAGGATTTAGAAAGGGGATTGACAGATGTGGGGAGAGAGAGAGAGAGAGAAAGAGAGAGAGAGAGGGAGGGAGGGAGGGAGGATTTAGAAAGGGGATTGACAGATGTGGGGAGAGAAAAAGAGAGAGATAGTGTGTAGCCTAGTTTTTGCCATACAGTTAGGTCCATATATATTTGGACACAGGCACAGTTTTCATCCTTCTGGCTCTGTTTGCCACCAGAATACAATTAAAATGAAACAATCAAGATGAATTTGAAGTGCAGACTTTCAGCTTTAATTCAAGGGGTTGAACACAAATATCAAGTAAACATTTTAGGAACTGCAACCATTTTTATACACAGTCCCCCCATTTTCAGGGGCTCAAATGTAATTAGACAAATTAATTTAATCATAAATAAAATGTTCATGTTTTATATTTTGTTGAGAATCCTTTGCAGGCAATGACTGCCTGAATTCTGGAACCCATGGACATCACCAAAGACTGGGTTTCCTGCTTTGTGATGCTTTGCCAGGCCTTAACTGCAGCTGTCTTCAATTGTTGTTTGTTTGTGGGTCTTTCTGCCTTTAGTTTTGCCTTAAGCAAGTGAAATGCATGCTGGATCGGGTTGGGATCAGGTGATTGACTCGGCCATTGCAGAATATTCCACTTCTTTTCCTTAAAAAACTATTGGGTTGCTTTTGCAGTGTGTTTTGGATCATTGTCCATCTGTACTGTGAAGCGCCGTCCAATCAACTTTGCTGCATTCGGCTTAATCTGGGCAGACAGTATATTCCTATACACTTCAGAATCCATCCGGCTGCTTCTGTCTTCTGTCACATCATCAATAAACACCAGTGATCCAGTGCCACTGGAAGCCATGCATGCCCATGCCATCACACTGCCTCCACCATGTTTTACAGATGACGTAGTATGCTTTGGATCATGAGCTGTTCCAAGCCTTCTCCATACTTTTGTCTTCCCGTCATTTTGGTACAGGTTGATCTTAGTTTCATCCGTCCAAAGAATGTTTTAATCTGGCCTTTCTGTTCTTGATGCTTATGAATGGTTTGCACCTTGTGGTGAACCCTCTGTATTTGCTCTCATGAAGTCTTCTCTTGATTGTAGACTTTGACACTGACACAGCTACCTCCTGGAGTCTCCTTCACTTGGCTGGATGTTGTGAATGGGTTTTTCTTTACCATGGAGAGGATCCTACGATCATCTACCACTGTGTCTTCCGTGGACGTCCAAGCCTTTTTATGTTGCTGAGCTCACCAGTGCATTCTTTTTTTCTCAGAATGTACCAAACTGTTGATTTGGCCACTCCTAATGTTCCTGCTATCTCTCGGATGGATTTGTTTTGTTTTTGAAGCCTAATTATGGCCTGTTTGACTTGCATGGAGAGCTCCTTTGAACGCAATAGATTCAAAATACAAATACCGCACTTAGAATCAACTCCAGAGCTTTTACCTGCTTAATTGATAAAGAAATAACGAAGGAATAGCCCACACCTGTCCATGAAACAGCTTTTGATTCAATTGTCCAATTACTTTTGGTCCCTTGTAAAAGGGGGGTAGCTAGTCTCAAGAGCTGTAATTTCTAAACCCTTCTTCCAATTTGAATGTAAATACCCTCAAATTAAACCTGAGACTGTGCACTTTCAGCCCATATCCATTATATAACTATAGCTTGAATATGTTTTGGTAAAAACCTAAAAAAAAACTTAAATTGTGCCTGTGTCCAAAAACATATGGACCTAACTGTATATGGGTTGTCTTTGCAAAATGGAGGGTTGCAAAAAAGATATTAACAAAACACTCCTTATACATCCAGTATACAACATGATCATGACGTCTTCGATACCTGATTTTCCCTCTGGGTAGCGTCTTCAGTTAATGATCAAACGTGTCTCTCTTTGAGAAGCAATTTGAAAGACTCAAAATAAAATCTAGTCCAAATAGAATGTTTAATTTCTAGTATAACTATAATGTTTAATATCTATAATAACTATAATGTTTGATATCTAGAATAACTATAATGTTATATATCTAGTATAACTATAATGTTGTATATCTAGTATAACTATAATGTTATATATCTAGTATAACTATAATGTTTGATATCTAGTATAACTATAATGTTATATATCTAGTATAACTATAATGTTTGATATCTAGTATAACTATAATGTTTGATATCTAGTATAATTATAATGTTATATATCTAGTATAACTATAATGTTATATATCTAGTATAACTATAATGTTATATATCTAGAATAACTATAATGTTATATATCTAGTATAACTATAATGTTTGATATCTAGTATAACTATAATGTTTGATATCTAGTATAACTATAATGTTTGATATCTAGTATAACTATAATGTTTGATATCTAGTATAACTATAATGTTTGATATCTAGTATAACTATAATGTTTGATATCTAGTATAACTATAATGTTATATATCTAGTATAACTATAATGTTATATATCTAGTATAACTATAATGTTTGATATCTAGTATAACTATAATGTTTAATTTCTAGTATAACTATAATGTTTGATATCTAGTATAACTATAATGTTATATATCTAGTATAACTATAATGTTATATATCTAGTGTAACTATAATGTTTGATATCTAGTATAACTATTATGTTTGATATATAATATAACTATAATGTTATATATCTAGTATAACTATAATGTTATATATCTAGTATAACTATAATGTTTGATATCTAGTATAACTATAATGTTATATATCTAGTATAACTATAATGTTATATATCTAGTATAACTGTAATGTTATATATCTAGTATAACTATAATGTTATATATCTAGTATAACTATAATGTTTGATATCTAGTATAACTATAATGTTATATATCTAGTATAACTATAATGTTTGATATCTAGTATAACTATAATGTTTGATATCTAGTATAATTATAATGTTATATATCTAGTATAACTATAATGTTATATATCTAGTGTAACTATAATGTTTAATATCTAGTATAACTATAATGTTTGATATCTAGTAAAACTATAATGTTTTATATCTAGTACAACTATAATGTTTTATATCTAGTATAACTATAATGTTTGATATCTAGTATAACTATAATGTTTGATATCTAGTATAACTATAGTGTTTGATATCTAGTATAACTAATGTTATATATCTAGTATAACTATAATGTTGTATATCTAGTATAACTATGTTATATATCTAGTATAACTATAATGTTATATATCTAGTATAACTATAATGTTTGATATCTAGTATAACTATAATGTTATATATCTAGTATAACTATAATGTTATATATCTAGTATAACTATAATGTTATATATCTAGTATAACTATAATGTTTGATATCTAGTATAACTATAATGTTTGATATCTAGTATAACTATAATGTTATATATCTAGTATAACTATAATGTTATATATCTAGTATAACTATAATGTTTGATATCTAGTATAACTATAATGTTTGATATCTAGTATAACTATAATGTTATATATCTAGTATAACTATAATGTTATATATCTAGTATAACTATAATGTTTGATATCTAGTATAACTATAATGTTTAATATCTAGTATAACTATAATGTTATATCTAGTATAACTATAATGTTTGATATCTAGTATAACTATAATGTTTGATATCTAGTATAACTATAATGTTTGATATCTAGTATAACTATAATGTGTAATATCTAGTATAACTATAATGTTATATCTAGTATAACTATAATGTTTGATATCTAGTATAACTATAATGTTTGATATCTAGTATAACTATAATGTTTGATATCTAGTATAACTATAATTTTATATATCTAGTATAACTATAATGTTATATATCTAGTATAACTATAATGTTTGATATCTAGTATAACTATAATGTTATATATCTAGTATAACTATAATGTTTGATATCTAGTATAACTATAATGTTTGATATCTAGTATAATTATAATGTTATATATCTAGTATAACTATAATGTTATATATCTAGTGTAACTATAATGTTTAATATCTAGTATAACTATAATGTTTGATATCTAGTATAACTATAATGTTATATATCTAGAATAACTATAATGTTATATATCTAGTATAACTATAATGTTTGATATCTAGTATAACTATAATGTTTGATATCTAGTATAACTATAATGTTTGATATCTAGTATAACTATAATGTTATATATCTAGTATAACTATAATGTTTGATATCTAGTATAACTATAATGTTTGATATATAATATAACTATAATGTTTGATATCTAGTATAACTATAATGTTTGATATCTAGTAAAACTATAATGTTTTATATCTAGTACAACTATAATGTTTGATATCTAGTATAACTATAATGTTTGATATCTAGTATAACTATAATGTTTGATATCTAGTATAACTATAATGTTTGATATCTAGTATAACTATAATGTTATATATCTAGTGTAACTATAATGTTTGATATCTAGTGTAACTATAATGTTTGATATCTAGTATAACTATAATGTTTGATATCTAGTATAACTAATGTTATATATCTAGTATAACTATAATGTTGTATATCTAGTATAACTATGTTATATATCTAGTATAACTATAATGTTATATATCTAGTATAACTATAATGTTTGATATCTAGTATAACTATAATGTTATATATCTAGTATAACTATAATGTTATATATCTAGTATAACTATAATGTTATATATCTAGTATAACTATAATGTTTGATATCTAGTATAACTATAATGTTTGATATCTAGTATAACTATAATGTTATATATCTAATATAACTATAATGTTATATATCTAGTATAACTATAATGTTTGATATCTAGTATAACTATAATGTTTGATATCTAGTATAACTATAATGTTATATATCTAGTATAACTATAATGTTATATATCTAGTATAACTATAATGTTTGATATCTAGTATAACTATAATGTTATATATCTAGTATAACTATAATGTTTGATATCTAGTATAACTATAATGTTTGATATCTAGTATAACTATAATGTTTGATATCTAGTATAACTATAATGTTATATATCTAGTATAACTATAATGTTATATATCTAGTATAACTATAATGTTTGATATCTAGTATAACTATAATGTTATATATCTAGTATAACTATAATGTTTGATATCTAGTATAACTATAATGTTTGATATCTAGTATAACTATAATAATATATATCTAGTATAACTATAATGTTTGATATCTAGTATAACTATAATGTTTGATATATAATATAACTATAATGTTTGATATCTAGTATAACTATAATGTTTGATATCTAGTAAAACTATAATGTTTTATATCTAGTACAACTATAATGTTATATATCTAGTATAACTATAATGTTTGATATCTAGTATAACTATAATGTTTGATATCTAGTATAACTATAATGTTTGATATCTAGTATAACTAATGTTTGATATCTAGTATAACTATAATGTTGTATATCTAGTATAACTATGTTATATATCTAGTATAACTATAATGTTTGATATCTAGTATAACTATAATGTTTAATATCTAGTATAACTATAATGTTATATATCTAGTATAACTATAATGTTTAATATCTAGTATAACTATAATGTTATATATCTAGTATAACTATAATGTTTGATATCTAGTATAACTATAATGTTTGATATCTAGTATAACTATAATGTTATATATCTAGTATAACTATAATGTTATATATCTAGTATAACTATAATGTTTGATATCTAGTATAACTATAATGTTTAATTTCTAGTATAACTATAATGTTTGATATCTAGTATAACTATAATGTTATATATCTAGTATAACTATAATGTTATATATCTAGTGTAACTATAATGTTTGATATCTAGTATAACTATTATGTTTGATATATAATATAACTATAATGTTATATATCTAGTATAACTATAATGTTATATATCTAGTATAACTATAATGTTTGATATCTAGTATAACTATAATGTTATATATCTAGTATAACTATAATGTTATATATCTAGTATAACTGTAATGTTATATATCTAGTATAACTATAATGTTATATATCTAGTATAACTATAATGTTTGATATCTAGTATAACTATAATGTTATATATCTAGTATAACTATAATGTTTGATATCTAGTATAACTATAATGTTTGATATCTAGTATAATTATAATGTTATATATCTAGTATAACTATAATGTTATATATCTAGTGTAACTATAATGTTTGATATCTAGTAAAACTATAATGTTTTATATCTAGTACAACTATAATGTTTTATATCTAGTATAACTATAATGTTTGATATCTAGTATAACTATAATGTTTGATATCTAGTATAACTATAGTGTTTGATATCTAGTATAACTAATGTTATATATCTAGTATAACTATAATGTTGTATATCTAGTATAACTATGTTATATATCTAGTATAACTATAATGTTATATATCTAGTATAACTATAATGTTTGATATCTAGTATAACTATAATGTTATATATCTAGTATAACTATAATGTTATATATCTAGTATAACTATAATGTTATATATCTAGTATAACTATAATGTTTGATATCTAGTATAACTATAATGTTTGATATCTAGTATAACTATAATGTTATATATCTAGTATAACTAAAATGTTATATATCTAGTATAACTATAATGTTTGATATCTAGTATAACTATAATGTTTGATATCTAGTATAACTATAATGTTATATATCTAGTATAACTATAATGTTATATATCTAGTATAACTATAATGTTTGATATCTAGTATAACTATAATGTTTAATATCAGGTATAACTATAATGTTATATCTAGTATAACTATAATGTTTGATATCTAGTATAACTATAATGTTTGATATCTAGTATAACTATAATGTTTGATATCTAGTATAACTATAATGTTTAATATCTAGTATAACTATAATGTTATATCTAGTATAACTATAATGTTTGATATCTAGTATAACTATAATGTTTGATATCTAGTATAACTATAATGTTTGATATCTAGTATAACTATAATTTTATATATCTAGTATAACTATAATGTTATATATCTAGTATAACTATAATGTTTGATATCTAGTATAACTATAATGTTATATATCTAGTATAACTATAATGTTTGATATCTAGTATAACTATAATGTTTGATATCTAGTATAATTATAATGTTATATATCTAGTATAACTATAATGTTATATATCTAGTGTAATTATAATGTTTAATATCTAGTATAACTATAATGTTATATATCTAGTATAACTATAATGTTATATATCTAGTATAACTATAATGTTATATATCTAGTGTAACTATAATGTTTAATATCTAGTATAACTATAATGTTTGATATCTAGTAAAACTATAATGTTTTATATCTAGTACAACTATAATGTTTTATATCTAGTATAACTATAATGTTTGATATCTAGTATAACTATAATGTTTGATATCTAGTATAACTATAGTGTTTGATATCTAGTATAACTAATGTTATATATCTAGTATAACTATAATGTTGTATATCTAGTATAACTATGTTATATATCTAGTATAACTATAATGTTATATATCTAGTATAACTATAATGTTTGATATCTAGTATAACTATAATGTTATATATCTAGTATAACTATAATGTTATATATCTAGTATAACTATAATGTTATATATCTAGTATAACTATAATGTTTGATATCTAGTATAACTATAATGTTTGATATCTAGTATAACTATAATGTTATATATCTAGTATAACTATAATGTTATATATCTAGTATAACTATAATGTTTGATATCTAGTATAACTATAATGTTTGATATCTAGTATAACTATAATGTTATATATCTAGTATAACTATAATGTTATATATCTAGTATAACTATAATGTTTGATATCTAGTATAACTATAATGTTTAATATCTAGTATAACTATAATGTTATATCTAGTATAACTATAATGTTTGATATCTAGTATAACTATAATGTTTGATATCTAGTATAACTATAATGTTTGATATCTAGTATAACTATAATGTGTAATATCTAGTATAACTATAATGTTATATCTAGTATAACTATAATGTTTGATATCTAGTATAACTATAATGTTTGATATCTAGTATAACTATAATGTTTGATATCTAGTATAACTATAATTTTATATATCTAGTATAACTATAATGTTATATATCTAGTATAACTATAATGTTTGATATCTAGTATAACTATAATGTTATATATCTAGTATAACTATAATGTTTGATATCTAGTATAACTATAATGTTTGATATCTAGTATAATTATAATGTTATATATCTAGTATAACTATAATGTTATATATCTAGTGTAACTATAATGTTTAATATCTAGTATAACTATAATGTTTGATATCTAGTATAACTATAATGTTATATATCTAGAATAACTATAATGTTATATATCTAGTATAACTATAATGTTTGATATCTAGTATAACTATAATGTTTGATATCTAGTATAACTATAATGTTTGATATCTAGTATAACTATAATGTTATATATCTAGTATAACTATAATGTTTGATATCTAGTATAACTATAATGTTTGATATATAATATAACTATAATGTTTGATATCTAGTATAACTATAATGTTTGATATCTAGTAAAACTATAATGTTTTATATCTAGTACAACTATAATGTTTGATATCTAGTATAACTATAATGTTTGATATCTAGTATAACTATAATGTTTGATATCTAGTATAACTATAATGTTTGATATCTAGTATAACTATAATGTTATATATCTAGTGTAACTATAATGTTTGATATCTAGTGTAACTATAATGTTTGATATCTAGTATAACTATAATGTTTGATATCTAGTATAACTAATGTTATATATCTAGTATAACTATAATGTTGTATATCTAGTATAACTATGTTATATATCTAGTATAACTATAATGTTATATATCTAGTATAACTATAATGTTTGATATCTAGTATAACTATAATGTTATATATCTAGTATAACTATAATGTTATATATCTAGTATAACTATAATGTTATATATCTAGTATAACTATAATGTTTGATATCTAGTATAACTATAATGTTTGATATCTAGTATAACTATAATGTTATATATCTAATATAACTATAATGTTATATATCTAGTATAACTATAATGTTTGATATCTAGTATAACTATAATGTTTGATATCTAGTATAACTATAATGTTATATATCTAGTATAACTATAATGTTATATATCTAGTATAACTATAATGTTTGATATCTAGTATAACTATAATGTTATATATCTAGTATAACTATAATGTTTGATATCTAGTATAACTATAATGTTTGATATCTAGTATAACTATAATGTTTGATATCTAGTATAACTATAATGTTATATATCTAGTATAACTATAATGTTATATATCTAGTATAACTATAATGTTTGATATCTAGTATAACTATAATGTTATATATCTAGTATAACTATAATGTTTGATATCTAGTATAACTATAATGTTTGATATCTAGTATAACTATAATAATATATATCTAGTATAACTATAATGTTTGATATCTAGTATAACTATAATGTTTGATATATAATATAACTATAATGTTTGATATCTAGTATAACTATAATGTTTGATATCTAGTAAAACTATAATGTTTTATATCTAGTACAACTATAATGTTATATATCTAGTATAACTATAATGTTTGATATCTAGTATAACTATAATGTTTGATATCTAGTATAACTATAATGTTTGATATCTAGTATAACTAATGTTTGATATCTAGTATAACTATAATGTTGTATATCTAGTATAACTATGTTATATATCTAGTATAACTATAATGTTTGATATCTAGTATAACTATAATGTTTAATATCTAGTATAACTATAATGTTATATATCTAGTATAACTATAATGTTTAATATCTAGTATAACTATAATGTTATATATCTAGTATAACTATAATGTTTGATATCTAGTATAACTATAATGTTTGATATCTAGTATAACTATAATGTTATATATCTAGTATAACTATAATGTTATATATCTAGTATAACTATAATGTTTGATATCTAGTATAACTATAATGTTTAATTTCTAGTATAACTATAATGTTTGATATCTAGTATAACTATAATGTTATATATCTAGTATAACTATAATGTTATATATCTAGTGTAACTATAATGTTTGATATCTAGTATAACTATTATGTTTGATATATAATATAACTATAATGTTATATATCTAGTATAACTATAATGTTATATATCTAGTATAACTATAATGTTTGATATCTAGTATAACTATAATGTTTAATATCTAGTATAACTATAATGTTATATATCTAGTATAACTATAATGTTTGATATCTAGTATAACTATAATGTTTGATATCTAGTATAACTATAATGTTATATATCTAGTATAACTATAATGTTTGATATCTAGTATAACTATAATGTTATATATCTAGTATAACTATAATGTTATATATCTAGTATAACTGTAATGTTATATATCTAGTATAACTATAATGTTATATATCTAGTATAACTATAATGTTTGATATCTAGTATAACTATAATGTTATATATCTAGTATAACTATAATGTTTGATATCTAGTATAACTATAATGTTTGATATCTAGTATAATTATAATGTTATATATCTAGTATAACTATAATGTTATATATCTAGTGTAACTATAATGTTTGATATCTAGTAAAACTATAATGTTTTATATCTAGTACAACTATAATGTTTTATATCTAGTATAACTATAATGTTTGATATCTAGTATAACTATAATGTTTGATATCTAGTATAACTATAGTGTTTGATATCTAGTATAACTAATGTTATATATCTAGTATAACTATAATGTTGTATATCTAGTATAACTATGTTATATATCTAGTATAACTATAATGTTATATATCTAGTATAACTATAATGTTTGATATCTAGTATAACTATAATGTTATATATCTAGTATAACTATAATGTTATATATCTAGTATAACTATAATGTTATATATCTAGTATAACTATAATGTTTGATATCTAGTATAACTATAATGTTTGATATCTAGTATAACTATAATGTTATATATCTAGTATAACTATAATGTTATATATCTAGTATAACTATAATGTTTGATATCTAGTATAACTATAATGTTTGATATCTAGTATAACTATAATGTTATATATCTAGTATAACTATAATGTTATATATCTAGTATAACTATAATGTTTGATATCTAGTATAACTATAATGTTTAATATCAGGTATAACTATAATGTTATATCTAGTATAACTATAATGTTTGATATCTAGTATAACTATAATGTTTGATATCTAGTATAACTATAATGTTTGATATCTAGTATAACTATAATGTTTAATATCTAGTATAACTATAATGTTATATCTAGTATAACTATAATGTTTGATATCTAGTATAACTATAATGTTTGATATCTAGTATAACTATAATGTTTGATATCTAGTATAACTATAATTTTATATATCTAGTATAACTATAATGTTATATATCTAGTATAACTATAATGTTTGATATCTAGTATAACTATAATGTTATATATCTAGTATAACTATAATGTTTGATATCTAGTATAACTATAATGTTTGATATCTAGTATAATTATAATGTTATATATCTAGTATAACTATAATGTTATATATCTAGTGTAATTATAATGTTTAATATCTAGTATAACTATAATGTTTGATATCTAGTATAACTATAATGTTATATATCTAGAATAACTATAATGTTATATATCTAGTATAACTATAATGTTTGATATCTAGTATAACTATAATGTTTGATATCTAGTATAACTATAATGTTTGATATCTAGTATAACTATAATGTTATATATCTAGTATAACTATAATGTTTGATATCTAGTATAACTATAATGTTTGATATATAATATAACTATAATGTTTGATATCTAGTATAACTATAATGTTTGATATCTAGTAAAACTATAATGTTTTATATCTAGTACAACTATGTTTGATATCTAGTATAACTATAATGTTTGATATCTAGTATAACTATAATGTTTGATATCTAGTATAACTATAATGTTTGATATCTAGTATAACTATAATGTTTGATATCTAGTATAACTATAATGTTTGATATCTAGTATAATTATAATGTTATATATCTAGTATAACTATAATGTTATATATCTAGTGTAACTATAATGTTATATATCTAGTATAACTATAATGTTATATATCTAGTGTAACTATAATGTTTGATATCTAGTATAACTATTATGTTTGATATATAATATAACTATAATGTTATATATCTAGTATAACTATAATATTATATATCTAGTATAACTATAATGTTTGATATCTAATATAACTATAATGTTATATATCTAGTATAACTATAATGTTATATATCTAGTATAACTGTAATGTTATATATCTAGTATAACTATAATATTATATATCTAGTATAACTATAATGTTTGATATCTAGTATAACTATAATGTTATATATCTAGTATAACTATAATGTTTGATATCTAGTATAACTATAATGTTTGATATCTAGTATAATTATAATGTTATATATCTAGTATAACTATAATGTTATATATCTAGTGTAACTATAATGTTTAATATCTAGTATAACTATAATGTTTGATATCTAGTATAACTTTAATGTTATATATCTA
Source organism: Thymallus thymallus (assembly GCA_023634145.1). Taxonomy (NCBI): domain Eukaryota; kingdom Metazoa; phylum Chordata; class Actinopteri; order Salmoniformes; family Salmonidae; genus Thymallus; species Thymallus thymallus. The sequence goes on along the minus strand of CM042379.1, from coordinate 34,023,210 downwards.
GAATAACTATAATGTTATATATCTAGTATAACTATAATGTTTGATATCTAGTATAACTAATGTTATATATCTAGTATAACTATAATGTTTGATATCTAGTATAACAATAATGTTATATATCTAGAATAACTATAATGTTATATATCTAGTATAACAATAATGTTATATATCTAGAATAACTATAATGTTATATATCTAGTATAACTATAATGTTTGATATCTAGAATAACTATAATGTTATATATCAAGTATAACTATAATGTTTGATATCTAGTATAACTATAATGTTTGATATATAATATAACTATAATGTTATATATCTAGTATAACTATAATGTTTGATATCTAGTATAACTAATGTTATATATCTAGTATAACTATAATGTTATATATCTAGTGTAACTATAATGTTTAATATCTAGTATAACTATAATGTTTGATATCTAGTATAACAATAATGTTATATATCTAGAATAACTATAATGTTATATATCTAGTATAACTATAATGTTTGATATCTAGAATAACTATAATGTTATATATCAAGTATAACTATAATGTTTGATATCTAGTATAACTATAATGTTTGATATATAATATAACTATAATGTTTGATATCTAGTATAACTATAATGTTTGATATCTAGTAAAACTATAATGTTTTATATCTAGTACAACTATAATGTTTGATATCTAGTATAACTATAATGTTTGATATCTAGTATAACTATAATTTTTTATATCTAGTATAACTATAATGTTTGATATCTAGTATAACTAATGTTATATATCTAGTATAACTATAATGTTGTATATCTAGTATAACTATGTTATATATCTAGTATAACTATAATGTTATATATCTAGTATAACTATAATGTTATATATCTAGTATAACTATAATGTTATATATCTAGTATAACTATAATGTTATATATCTAGTATAACTATAATGTTTGATATCTAGTATAACTATAATGTTTGATATCTAGTATAACTATAATGTTATATATCTAGTATAACTATAATGTTTGATATCTAGTATAACTATAATGTTTGATATCTAGTATAACTATAATGTTATATATCTAGTATAACTATAATGTTATATATCTAGTATAACTATAATGTTTGATATCTAGTATAACTATAATGTTATATATCTAGTATAACTATAATGTTTGATATCTAGTATAACTATAATGTTTGATATCAAGTATAACTATAATGTTTGATATCTAGTATAACTATAATTTTATATATCTAGTATAACTATAATGTTATATATCTAGTATAACTATAATGTTTGATATCTAGTATAACTATAATGTTATATATCTAGTATAACTATAATGTTTGATATCTAGTATAACTATAATGTTTGATATCTAGTATAATTATAATGTTATATATCTAGTATAACTATAATGTTATATATCTAGTGTAACTATAATGTTTAATATCTAGTATAACTATAATGTTTGATATCTAGTATAACTATAATGTTATATATCTAGAATAACTATAATGTTATATATCTAGTATAACTATAATGTTTGATATCTAGTATAACTATAATGTTTGATATCTAGTATAACTATAATGTTTGATATCTAGTATAACTATAATGTTATATATCTAGTATAACTATAATGTTTGATATCTAGTATAACTATAATGTTTGATATATAATATAACTATAATGTTTGATATCTAGTATAACTATAATGTTTGATATCTAGTAAAACTATAATGTTTTATATCTAGTACAACTATAATGTTTGATATCTAGTATAACTATAATGTTTGATATCTAGTATAACTATAATGTTTGATATCTAGTATAACTATAATGTTTGATATCTAGTATAACTATAATGTTTGATATCTAGTATAACTATAATGTTTGATATCTAGTATAATTATAATGTTATATATCTAGTATAACTATAATGTTATATATCTAGTGTAACTATAATGTTATATATCTAGTATAACTATAATGTTATATATCTAGTGTAACTATAATGTTTGATATCTAGTATAACTATTATGTTTGATATATAATATAACTATAATGTTATATATCTAGTATAACTATAATGTTATATATCTAGTATAACTATAATGTTTGATATCTAGTATAACTATAATGTTATATATCTATTATAACTATAATGTTATATATCTAGTATAACTGTAATGTTATATATCTAGTATAACTATAATGTTATATATCTAGTATAACTATAATGTTTGATATCTAGTATAACTATAATGTTATATATCTAGTATAACTATAATGTTTGATATCTAGTATAACTATAATGTTTGATATCTAGTATAATTATAATGTTATATATCTAGTATAACTATAATGTTATATATCTAGTGTAACTATAATGTTTAATATCTAGTATAACTATAATGTTTGATATCTAGTATAACTATAATGTTATATATCTAGAATAACTATAATGTTATATATCTAGTATAACTATAATGTTTGATATCTAGTATAACTATAATGTTTGATATCTAGTATAACTATAATGTTTGATATCTAGTATAACTATAATGTTATATATCTAGTATAACTATAATGTTTGATATCTAGTATAACTATAATGTTTGATATATAATATAACTATAATGTTTGATATCTAGTATAACTATAATGTTTGATATCTAGTATAACTATAATGTTATATATCTATTATAACTATAATGTTATATATCTAGTATAACTGTAATGTTATATATCTAGTATAACTATAATGTTATATATCTAGTATAACTATAATGTTTGATATCTAGTATAACTATAATGTTATATATCTAGTATAACTATAATGTTTGATATCTAGTATAACTATAATGTTTGATATCTAGTATAATTATAATGTTATATATCTAGTATAACTATAATGTTATATATCTAGTGTAACTATAATGTTTAATATCTAGTATAACTATAATGTTTGATATCTAGTATAACTATAATGTTATATATCTAGAATAACTATAATGTTATATATCTAGTATAACTATAATGTTTGATATCTAGTATAACTATAATGTTATATATCTAGTATAACTATAATGTTTGATATCTAGTATAACTATAATGTTTGATATATAATATAACTATAATGTTTGATATCTAGTATAACTATAATGTTTGATATCTAGTAAAACTATAATGTTTTATATCTAGTACAACTATAATGTTTGATATCTAGTATAACTATAATGTTTGATATCTAGTATAACTATAATGTTTGATATCTAGTATAACTATAATGTTTGATATCTAGTATAACTAATGTTATATATCTAGTATAACTATAATGTTGTATATCTAGTATAACTATGTTATATATCTAGCATAACTATAATGTTTGATATCTAGTATAACTATAATGTTATATATCTAGTATAACTATAATGTTATATATCTAGTATAACTATAATGTTTGATATCTAGAATAACTATAATGTTATATATCTAGTATAACTATAATGTTTGATATCTAGTATAACTATAATGTTTGATATCTAGTATAACTATAATGTTTGATATCTAGTATAACTATAATTTTATATATCTAGTATAACTATAATGTTATATATCTAGTATAACTATAATGTTTGATATCTAGTATAACTATAATGTTATATATCTAGTATAACTATAATGTTATATATCTAGAATAACTATAATGTTATATATCTAGTATAACTATAATGTTTGATATCTAGTATAACTATAATGTTTGATATCTAGTATAACTATAATTTTTGATATCTAGTATAACTATAATGTTATATATCTAGTATAACTATAATGTTTGATATCTAGTATAACTATAATGTTTGATATATAATATAACTATAATGTTTGATATCTAGTATAACTATAATGTTTGATATCTAGTAAAACTATAATGTTTGATATCTAGTACAACTATAATGTTTGATATCTAGTATAACTATAATGTTTGATATCTAGTATAACTATAATGTTTGATATCTAGTATAACTATAATGTTTGATATCTAGTATAACTATAATGTTTGATATCTAGTATAACTATAATGTTTGATATCTATTATAATTATAATGTTATATATCTAGTATAACTATAATGTTATATATCTAGTGTAACTATAATGTTATATATCTAGTATAACTATAATGTTATATATCTAGTGTAACTATAATGTTTGATATCTAGTATAACTATTATGTTTGATATATAATATAACTATAATGTTATATATCTAGTATAACTATAATGTTATATATCTAGTATAACTGTAATGTTTGATATCTAGTATAACTATAATGTTATATATCTAGTATAACTATAATGTTATATATCTAGTATAACTGTAATGTTATATATCTAGTATAACTATAATGTTATATATCTAGTATAACTATAATGTTTGATATCTAGTATAACTATAATGTTATATATCTAGTATAACTATAATGTTTGATATCTAGTATAACTATAATGTTATATATCTAGTGTAACTATAATGTTTAATATCTAGTATAACTATAATGTTTGATATCTAGTATAACTATAATGTTATATATCTAGAATAACTATAATGTTATATATCTAGTATAACTATAATGTTTGATATCTAGTATAACTATGTTTGATATCTAGTATAACTATAATGTTTGATATCTAGTATAACTATAATGTTATATATCTAGTATAACTATAATGTTTGATATCTAGTATAACTATAATGTTTGATATATAATATAACTATAATGTTTGATATCTAGTATAACTATAATGTTTGATATCTAGTAAAACTATAATGTTTTATATCTAGTACAACTATAATGTTTGATATCTAGTATAACTATAATGTTTGATATCTAGTATAACTATAATGTTTGATATCTAGTATAACTATAATGTTTGATATCTAGTATAACTAATGTTATATATCTAGTATAACTATAATGTTGTATATCTAGTATAACTATGTTATATATCTAGCATAACTATAATGTTATATATCTAGTATAACTATAATGTTTGATATCTAGTATAACTATAATGTTATATATCTAGTATAACTATAATGTTATATATCTAGTATAACTATAATGTTATATATCTAGTATAACTATAATGTTTGATATCTAGTATAACTATAATGTTTGATATCTAGTATAACTATAATGTTATATATCTAGTATAACTATAATGTTATATATCTAGTATAACTATAATGTTTGATATCTAGTATAACTATAATGTTCGATATCTAGTATAACTATAATGTTATATATCTAGTATAACTATAATGTTATATATCTAGTATAACTATAATGTTTGATATCTAGTATAACTATAATGTTTGATATCTAGTATAACTATAATGTTTGATATCTAGTATAACTATAATGTTTGATATCTAGTATAACTATAATGTTATATATCTAGTATAACTATAATGTTATATATCTAGTATAACTATAATGTTTGATATCTAGAATAACTATAATGTTATATATCTAGTATAACTATAATGTTTGATATCTAGTATAACTATAATGTTTGATATCTAGTATAACTATAATGTTTGATATCTAGTATAACTATAATTTTATATATCTAGTATAACTATAATGTTATATATCTAGTATAACTATAATGTTTGATATCTAGTATAACTATAATGTTATATATCTAGTATAACTATAATGTTATATATCTAGAATAACTATAATGTTATATATCTAGTATAACTATAATGTTTGATATCTAGTATAACTATAATGTTTGATATCTAGTATAACTATAATTTTTGATATCTAGTATAACTATAATGTTATATATCTAGTATAACTATAATGTTTGATATCTAGTATAACTATAATGTTTGATATATAATATAACTATAATGTTTGATATCTAGTATAACTATAATGTTTGATATCTAGTAAAACTATAATGTTTGATATCTAGTACAACTATAATGTTTGATATCTAGTATAACTATAATGTTTGATATCTAGTATAACTATAATGTTTGATATCTAGTATAACTATAATGTTTGATATCTAGTATAACTATAATGTTTGATATCTAGTATAACTATAATGTTTGATATCTATTATAATTATAATGTTATATATCTAGTATAACTATAATGTTATATATCTAGTGTAACTATAATGTTATATATCTAGTATAACTATAATGTTATATATCTAGTGTAACTATAATGTTTGATATCTAGTATAACTATTATGTTTGATATATAATATAACTATAATGTTATATATCTAGTATAACTATAATGTTATATATCTAGTATAACTGTAATGTTTGATATCTAGTATAACTATAATGTTATATATCTAGTATAACTATAATGTTATATATCTAGTATAACTGTAATGTTATATATCTAGTATAACTATAATGTTATATATCTAGTATAACTATAATGTTTGATATCTAGTATAACTATAATGTTATATATCTAGTATAACTATAATGTTTGATATCTAGTATAACTATAATGTTATATATCTAGTGTAACTATAATGTTTAATATCTAGTATAACTATAATGTTTGATATCTAGTATAACTATAATGTTATATATCTAGAATAACTATAATGTTATATATCTAGTATAACTATAATGTTTGATATCTAGTATAACTATGTTTGATATCTAGTATAACTATAATGTTTGATATCTAGTATAACTATAATGTTATATATCTAGTATAACTATAATGTTTGATATCTAGTATAACTTTAATGTTTGATATATAATATAACTATAATGTTTGATATCTAGTATAACTATAATGTTATATATCTAGTATAACTATAATGTTTGATATCTAGTATAACTATAATGTTATATATCTAGTATAACTATAATGTTTGATATCTAGTATAACTATAATGTTTGATATCTAGTATAACTATAATGTTTGATATCTAGTATAACTATAATGTTATATATCTAGTATAACTATAATGTTATATATCTAGTATAACTATAATGTTATATATCTAGTATAACTATAATGTTTGATATCTAGTATAACTATAATGTTTGATATCTAGTATAACTATAATGTTTGATATCTAGTATAACTATAATGTTTGATATCTAGTATAACTATAATGTTTGATATCTAGTATAACTTTAATGTTTGATATATAATATAACTATAATGTTTGATATCTAGTATAACTATAATGTTATATATCTAGTATAACTATAATGTTTGATATCTAGTATAACTATAATGTTATATATCTAGTATAACTATAATGTTTGATATCTAGTATAACTATAATGTTATATATCTAGTATAACTATAATGTTTGATATCTAGTATAACTATAATGTTATATATCTAGTATAACTATAATGTTATATATCTAGTATAACTATAATGTTTGATATCTAGTATAACTATAATGTTTGATATCTAGTATAACTATAATGTTATATATCTAGTATAACTATAATGTTATATATCTAGTATAACTATAATGTTTGATATCTAGTATAACTATAATGTTTGATATCTAGTATAACTATAATGTTTGATATCTAGTATAACTATAATGTTTGATATCTAGTATAACTATAATGTTTGATATCTAGTATAACTATAATGTTTGATATCTAGTATAACTATAATGTTATATATCTAGTATAACTATAATGTTTGATATCTAGTATAACTATAATGTTTAATATCTAGTATAACTATAATGTTATATCTAGTATAACTATAATGTTTGATATCTAGTATAACTATAATGTTTGATATCTAGTATAACTATAATGTTTGATATCTAGTATAACTATAATGTTTAATATCTAGTATAACTATAATGTTATATCTAGTATAACTATAATGTTTGATATCTAGTATAACTATAATGTTTGATATCTAGTATAACTATAATTTTATATATCTAGTATAACTATAATGTTATATATCTAGTATAACTATAATGTTTGATATCTAGTATAACTATAATGTTATATATCTAGTATAACTATAATGTTTGATATCTAGTATAACTATAATGTTTGATATCTAGTATAATTATAATGTTATATATCTAGTATAACTATAATGTTATATATCTAGTGTAACTATAATGTTTAATATCTAGTATAACTATAATGTTTGATATCTAGTATAACAATAATGTTATATATCTAGAATAACTATAATGTTATATATCTAGTATAACTATAATGTTTGATATCTAGTATAACTATAATGTTTGATATCTAGTATAACTATAATGTTTGATATCTAGTATAACTATAATGTTATATATCTAGTATAACTATAATGTTTGATATCTAGTATAACTATAATGTTTGATATCTAGTATAACTAATGTTATATATCTAGTATAACTATAATGTTGTATATCTAGTATAACTATGTTATATATCTAGTATAACTATAATGTTATATATCTAGTATAACTATAATGTTTGATATCTAGTATAACTATAATGTTTGATATCTAGTATAACTATAATGTTTGATATCTAGTATAACTATAATGTTATATATCTAGTATAACTATAATGTTTGATATCTAGTATAACTATAATGTTATATATCTAGTATAACTATAATGTTTGATATCTAGTATAACTATAATGTTTGATATCTAGTATAACTATAATGTTTGATATCTAGTATAACTAATGTTTGATATCTAGTATAACTATAATGTTGTATATCTAGTATAACTATGTTATATATCTAGTATAACTATAATGTTTGATATCTAGTATAACTATAATGTTTAATATCTAGTATAACTATAATGTTATATATCTAGTATAACTATAATGTTTAATATCTAGTATAACTATAATGTTATATATCTAGTATAACTATAATGTTTGATATCTAGTATAACTATAATGTTTGATATCTAGTATAACTATAATGTTTGATATCTAGTATAACTGTAATGTCTGCTGGCTAGGTTGTGCACCTGATTCAACATGACCGTCATGGTGTCTGCTTGCTAGGTGCTGCACCTGATTCAACATGACCGTCATGGTGTCTGCTTGCTAGGTGCTGCACCTGATTCAACATGACCGTCATGGTGTCTGCTTGCTAGGTGCTGCACCTGATTCAACATGACCGTCATGGTGTCTGCTTGCTAGGTGCTGCACCTGATTCAACATGACCGTCATGGTGTCTGCTTGCTAGGTGCTGCACCTGATTCAACATGACTTTCTTGGTGTCTTCTTGCTAGGTGCTGCACCTGATTCAACATGACCGTCATGGTGTCTTCTTGCTAGGTGCTGCACCTGATTCAACATGACCGTCATGGTGTCTGCTTGCTATGTGGTGCACCTGATTCAACATGACAGTCATGTTGTCTGCTTGCTAGGTGCTGCACCTGATTCATCATGACCGTCATGGTGTCTGCTTGCTATGTGGTGCACCTGATTCAACATGACAGTCATGGTGTCTGCTGGCTAGGTGGTGCACCTGCGTCTCCCTGAGAGTGTGTGACCCTCTCTCTCTCTCCCCTTCTATCTCCCTCTCTCCCCCTTTCCCATCTCTCTTCCTTGAACCTCTCTCTCCCTCTCCCTCTCCCTCTCCCTCTCCCTCTCCCTCTCCCTCTCCCTCTCCTTCTCCCTCTCCCTCTCCCTCTCTCCCCCTCTCCCTCTCTCTCCCCCCTCTCCTCTATTCTCTGTGACTTCCACAGCTTTATCAGGTCACATTAGTGTCAGAGCCACTCTCCCTCTCCCTCTCCCTCTCCCTCTCTCTCTCTCTCCCTCTCCCTCTCCCTCTCCCTCTCCCTCTCTCTCCCTCTCCCTCTCCCTCTCCCTCTCTCTCTCTCTCTCTCTCTCTCTCTCCCTCTCCCTCTCTCTCCCCCTCTCCCTCTCTCTCCCCCTCTCCCTCTCTCTCCCCCTCTCCTCTATTCTCTGTGACTTCCACAGCTTTATCAGGTCACATTAGTGTCAGAGCCACTCTTCATTTTGCCCGGCCGAGCCAGAGAAGACAGCAGTAGCCACAGGGCCCTGATCAGAAGAAATGCACCCAATAGGGAATAGGTTGCCATTTGGTACGCACACTACCCACTCCTCCTCCTTCACCACTCTGAGACAATGACCTTCTGATTCAATTCTCCCCATGGTTCCTCTGATTCATCTCTCTGATTCAACTCTCCCCTTGGTTCTGATTCAACGCTCTTGATTCAATGCTCTCATTTAACTCTTTCTGATTCAACTCTGGTTCAATTATGATTAATCTCTGATTCAACTCTGATTCAAATCTGTTTCAACTATATCTGATTCAACACTGATTCAACTCTTCTCATGGGTTTGATTAAACTCTTTCTGATTCAACTCTCTCTGATTCAGCTGAATCAGCTCTCTCTTGGACTTCCATATTCTGTTGGCCTTTCAGGGATTGATGATGTTGGCTAATGTCTGAAGTCTGATATGTAATGTTTTGTAGGCTGCTATAAAGAGCTCTGTATTTGTGTGTCTCCTTTGCTCAGAACAGCATATGCATAACAATCATTTACTGACACAAAAATACAGTAATGTCATGTAATTTACTGACACAAAATACAGTAACGTCGCCTCATCTACTGACACAAAAATACAGTGATGTAATGCAATTTACTGACATTAAATACATTTAAAGTAATCCTCAATTACTCCTCCTTTACCCTCCATATGCAGAGTTGACAAAGTTGATTAGGTTATAAACCCTTCCTGTGTATTAATCTGTATCCTTCTCATTATAATCTCAGTCAGATAAACCCTTCCTGTGTATTAATCTGTATCCTTCTCATTATAATCTCAGTCAGATAAACCCTTCCTGTGTATTCATCTGTATCCTTCTCATTATAATCTCAGTCAGATAAACCCTCCCTGTGTATTAATCTGTATCCTTCTCATTATAATCTCAGTCAGATAAACCCTTCCTGTGTATTAATCTGTATCCTTCTCATTATAATCCCAGTCAGATAAACCCTCCCTGTGTATTAATCTGTATCCTTCTCATTATAATCTCAGTCAGATAAACCCTCCCTGTGTATTAATCTGTATCCTTCTCATTATAATCTCAGTCAGATAAACCCTCCCTGTGTATTAATCTGTATCCTTCTCATTATAATCTCAGTCAGATAAACCCTTCCTGTGTATTAATCTGTATCCTTCTCATTATAATCTCAGTCAGATAAACCCTCCCTGTGTATTAATCTGTATCCTTCTCATTATAATCTCAGTCAGATAAACCCTTCCTGTGTATTAATCTGTATCCTTCTCATTATAATCTCAGTCAGATAAACCCTCCCTGTGTATTAATCTGTATCCTTCTCATTATAATCTCAGTCAGATAAACCCTCCCTGTGTATTAATCTGTATCCTTCTCATTATAATCTCAGTCAGATAAACCCTTCCTGTGTATTAATCTGTATCCTTCTCATTATAATCTCAGTCAGATAAACCCTCCCTGTGTATTAATCTGTATCCTTCTCATTATAATCTCAGTCAGATAAACCGTTCCTGTGTATTAATCTGTATCCTTCTCATTATAATCTCAGTCAGATAAACCCTCCCTGTGTATTAATCTGTATCCTTCTCATTATAATCTCAGTCAGATAAACCCTTCCTGTGTATTAATCTGTATCCTTCTCATTATAATCTCAGTCAGATAAACCCTCCCTGTGTATTAATCTGTATCCTTCTCATTATAATCTCAGTCAGATAAACCCTCCCTGTGTATTAATCTGTATCCTTCTCATTATAATCTCAGTCAGATAAACCCTTCCTGTGTATTAATCTGTATCCTTCTCATTATAATCTGTCAGATAAACCGTCCCTGTGTATTAATCTGTATCCTTCTCATTATAATCTCAGTCAGATAAACCCTTCCTGTGTATTAATCTGTATCCTTCTCATTATAATCTGAGTCTGTGATTCTGGTTGGATTATAGTTGAAAGAGGGTTTCTAGTCATAGGGCGTGATAAAGCATGGGCCGCATCCCAAATTGCACCCTATTGCCATTTGTGCTCTAGTCAAAAGTAGTGCACTTCATAGGGAACAGGGTGCAATGTGGGAAGTTGTGTCATGAATGGTACCAATGTTGTTATTAACAGTGGATGGATGGAAAGAGCAATGGGGAGCACTGCTTTATAGATTTAGTAAATCCACCTGGACTGTAACTCCAGGCTAGTAGCACCCAGACAGGAAGCACTAGAAGCAGTTTCCCTTTAGAAGTGTGTCATCAAGTCAATGGAATAGTTGTTTTTTATAAACATTATTATTTAACCTTTATTTAACAAGGCAAGTCAGTTAAGAACTAATTCTTATTTATAATAACGGCCTAACAAAAGGCAAAAAAACTAAAAACGAATTAAAATATCGGACCAAACACACATCATAGGTTAGGGTTTGTGGGGCATTTACTCATGTGAGGCGGTGTGGCGTTCATTTAGTTCATACTGTATTACATCAGAGAGGGTTCCAGCCTGGTGGTGTTGAGTTAACTAGTTCCCTCTCTTACAGATGAACGGAAAACAACAGACATCAGCCCTCTAAAAGCTTCCTGTTTCAATAGATAGAATGATAGATTGGCCATAAATGACTGGAGGATCCGGACTCTGGATTGTTCTTGTGAAATGTGCTTGCTCCGTAAATTAGACATGACAATATGGCTCTTGACAAAAGAATGTGAAGCCCCACTTTAAATGTGAACGTAAACAATCAGTAAGCCATGGGTCACAGATAGAGATCTGGTTACCCAACACCCAGCCAGAGATCTGGTTACACACACTTCCTGTTTAGCCTGTTTTTGTCTGTATCTTGGTCTGTGTTTTGTTAAACGTTGACTTTTGTCTCTAGTTCAAACAGCGTTTTCGCTCAAATGTAGTATTGTCAATCTCACTATGACAACATCATTCTTAAGGCTGCATTTATCTATCTATGGACTGACTTACTGTCTGTTTAGGTATAGATAGATAGATAGATAGATAGATAGATAGATAGATAGATAGATAGATAGATAGATAGATAGATAGATAGATAGATAGATAGATAGATAGATAGATAGATAGATAGATAGATAGATAGATAGATAGATAGATACTTTATTGATCCCCGGGGGGGGAATTTCTTTGTCAAGCAGCTACAACAAAACACAGGGCAGGTGCAAAATGCCACAACGAAAGTACACAAAAGACAGATACACGGTACATGATACATAGAGCGGCAGTATGAAAAAGTATAGAAATACAAGATATCTGGAGTGCAAAAAAAAGCTATAAAAAGACATTGCATAGTATACAGTGGGGAGAACAAGTATTTGATACACTGCCGATTTTGCAGGTTTTCCTACTTACAAAGCATGTAGAAGTCTGTAATTTTTATCATATGTACCCTTCAACTGTGAGTGACGGAATCTAAAACAAAAATCCAGAAAATCACATTGTATGATTTTTAAGTAATTAATTAGCATTTTATTGCATGACATAAGTATTTGATACATCAGAAAAGCAGAACTTAATATTTGGTACAGAAACCTTTGTTTGCAATTACAGAGATCATACGTTTCCTGTAGTTCTTGACCAGGTTTGCACACACTGCAGCAGGGATTTTGGCCCACTCCTCCATACAGACCTTCTCCAGATCCTTCAGGTTTCGGGGCTGTCGCTGGGCAATACGGACTTTCAGCTCCCTCCAAAGATTTTCTATTAGAACTACACGGCAGGACCTGGTCAATAACCTGAAGAGAGCTGGGACCACAGTCGCAAAGAAAACCATTAGTAACACACTACGCCGTCATGAATTCAAATCCTGCAGTGCACGCAAGGTCCCCCTGCTCCAGCCAGCGCATGTCCAGGCCCGTCTGAAGTTTGCCAATGACCATCTGGATGATCCAGAGGAGGAATGGGAGAAGGTCATGTGGTCTGATGAGACAAAAATAGAGCTTTTTGGTCTAAACTCCACTTGCCGTGTTTGGAGGAAGAAGAAGGATGAGTACAACCCCAAGACACCATCCCAACCATGAAGCATGGAGGTGGAAAGATCATTCTTTGGTGATGCTTTTCTGCAAAGGGGGCAGGACGACTGCACCGTATTGAGGGGAGGATGGATGGGGCCATGTATCGCGAGATCTTGGCCAACAACATCCTTCCCTCAGTAAGAGCATTGAAGATGGGTGGTGGCTGGGTCTTCCAGCATGACAACGACCCGAAACACACAGCCAGGGCAACTAAGGAGTGGCTCCGTAAGAAGCATCTCAAGGTCCTGGAGTGGCCTAGCCAGTCTCCAGACCTGAACCAAATAGAAAATCTTTGGAGGGAGCTGAAAGTCCCTATTGCCCAGTGACAGTCCCGAAACCTGAAGGATCTGTATGGAGGAGTGGGCCAAAATCCCTGCTGCAGTGTGTGCAAACCTGGTCAAGAACTACAGGAAACGTATGATCTCTGTAATTGCAAACAAAGGTTTCTGTACCAAATATTAAGTTCTGCTTTTCTGATGTATCAAATACTTATGTCATGCAATAAAATGCAAATTAATTACTTAAAAATCATACAATGTGATTTTATGGATGTTTGTTTTAGATTCCGTCACTCACAGTTGAAGAGTACCTATGATAAAAATTACAGACTTCTACATGCTTTGTAAGTGGGAAAACCTGCAAAATCGTCAGTGTATCAAATACTTGTTCTCCCCACTGTATATACAGACCTGCATAAATAAATAGGTCCTGAGTGAATGAGTGCTGACGGTCCAGAGTTACTCACGGATGGATGCATAATTGTTAAACTAGGTCCTAGCACCCCAACAGTTCCAGATCTATGTTGCCGACGGCACGGCACCCCGGTGAGGCATTATATAGTCTAATAGCCGCCGGCAGGAAGGACCTCCTGTAGCGCTCTCTGGCACACCGTGGTGAGGTCAGTCTGTGACTGAAAGTGCTCCTCTGCGTCATAACCATGGCGTGCAGAGGGTGGGTGACATTGTCCATGATGGCCAGCAGTTTGGCCAGGATCCGTCTCTCCGCCACCTCCTCTAGAGTGTCAAGGCTCATCCCCAGGACAGAGCTAGCCTTCCTGATCAGCTTATTTACCCGAGTAGCATCACCGGCTTTGATGTTTGCTCCCCAGCACACCACTGCAAAACAGATGGCACTGGCCACCACAGACTGGTAGAAGGTATGCAGTAGTTTACTGCACACGTTGAAGGACCTGAGCCTCCTCAGAAAGTAGAGTCGGCTCTGGCCCTTTTTGTACAGGGCCCCGGTGTTACCAGCCCATTCCAGCCTGTTGTCCATATGGACTCCCAGGAACTTGTATGACCCAACCATTTCCACATCCATCCCCTGTATAGGGACTGCAGTCAGTTGTGCCTTGGTTCTCCTGAAGTCCACCACCATCTCCTTTGTTTTGCTGATGTTGAGCTGAAGGTGGTTCTGCTCACACCACAACACAAGTCACTGATTGTGCTCCTGTACTCCTCCTCCTGCCCACCCCTGATGCACCCTACAATAGCAGAGTCATCTGAGAACTTCTGTAGGTGGCATGTTTCAGAGTTATATCTGAAGTCTGAGGTGTAGAGGGTGAACAGGAAGGGGGACAGGACCGTTCCCTGGGGGGCCCCTGTGTTGCTAACTGCCCGTTCTGACACACAGCTCTGTAGTCACACAAATTGTGGCCTACCGGTCAGGTAGTCCGTGACCCAGGAGACTAAGGGTGCTTCCACTTTATTCCTCCCCATCTTCTCACCCAGTAGCAGGGGCTGAATGGTATTGAAGGCACTGGAGAACATAACCCTCACAGTGCAACCTGCGTTGTCTAGGTGAGAGTAGGCCCTCTGCAGAAGGTAGATGATTGCATCATCCACCCCGATGTTGCGCTGGTATGCAAACTGCAGGGGGTCCAGTGATGAACACACCAGGTGTCTGAGGTGAGCGAGGACTAACCTTTCCAGGGTCTTCATGATGTGGGATGTTAGCGCTACAGGTCTGAAGTCATTCAGGACAGTGGGGTGTGCCTTCTTGGGCACTGGGACGAGGCAGGATGTTTTCCACAGCACAGGGACCCTTTCTAGGCTCAGGCTAAGGTTGAAGTGACGCTGGAGTATTCCACACAGTTGGTCAGCACAGACCCTAAGCACCCTTGGTCTGATGCCATCAGGGCCCGCCGCTTTCCACTGATGTAGTCTCTCCAGCTCTCTCTTCACTTGGTTGGTGGTGAAAGCCAGCCCAGGTGGGGGGGTGGGGGGAAGGGGGGTGTTGAGGATCAGTCCAGGGGGAGCAGGGGCGGAGGTGGGGTCACTGATTGTCTCAGCAGAGGTGTTGTGAGCAAAGTGGGGTTGGGACAGCCTTGACGGTGTGTGGTCTGGGGAGCTGGAAGGGAGGTGGACAGGGCCAGTATCAAACCTGTTAAAAAATTGGTTCAGCTCATTGGCTCTGTCCTGGGTCCCCTCCGTCTGCCCACTGTTTGACTTTTTGAAGCCAGTGATATTTCTCATACCCTTCCACACCTCTCTCACCTGGCTCTGCCTCTTGTTGTCCTCCATCTTCTCCTTATACACTCTCTTCCCCTCAGCAATCCGCAACTTCAGCTCCCTCTGGACGCATTTCAATTTGTCCTTGTCCTTGTCCCTCTCCTTGAAGGCCCTCTTCTTCTCATTCAGCAGGGCCTTCAGGTCGCTGGTGACCCAGGGTTTATTGTTTGGGAAACAGCGTACCTTCCTGGTGGGTACAGTGTTCTCTACACAAAAATGTATATAGTCTGTTATGCAGTCAGTAAGTCCATCGATGTCCTCCCCATGAGCCTCACAGAGCACATCCTAGTCTGTTGTTTCAAAACAGTCCTGTAGGGCCTCATTCGCCTCCGGGGACCATCTCCTAATGGTCCTGGTGGTCGCAGGCTGCTGTTGGACCAAAGGCCTGTAGAGTGGGGTGAGGTGGACAAGGTTGTGATCCGATCTTCCGAGGGGAGGGAGTGCAGTGGAGTTGTATGCGTCCTTCACATTAGCATATAACAAGTCCAGAGTTTTATTATTCCTGGTTGGGCACTTCACGAACTGTTTGAACGTGGGCAGCGTTGAAGAGAGAGATGCATGGTTAAAATCCCCCGAAATGGCAAAGAAAGCACTGGGATGCGCTGTCTGTAACCTCGCGATAACAGAGTGGATGACGTCACACGCTGTGTTTGCGTCCGCGGAGGTCGGGATGTAAACAATAACAGCAATGGCCGCCGTGAATTCCCTCGGCAAATAGTAGGGTCTCAGGCTAATGGCTAACAGCTCAATGTCTGGGATACAAAACTTTTCCTTAAGAGTAATATGTCTTGGATGACACCATCTGTTGTTAACTAATAAAGCCTCCCTTACTCTTACCGGAAGATACGCGATCCATGTCCGCTCTGATGGTCTGGAAACCGTCGATAGTGACGTTCTCTATAGGGATGTTATCGTTCAGCCAAGTCTCCTTGAAAAGCATTGGACTTACTGACTGACTGGCTGGCTGAGTTTAGGTATGGACTTACTGTCTGACTGGCTGGCTGAGTTTAGGTATGGACTTACTGTCTGACTGGCTGGCTGAGTTTAGGTATGGACTTACTGTCTGACTGGCTGGCTGAGTTTAGGTATGGACTTACTGTCTGACTGGCTGGCTGAGTTTAGAATGTCAGGCCTGTATGTTTTTCTCTGGTCCTTTTTGTGGGAGGTTTTTTTATTACAATAAACATCACTGCACCCCCAGGGGTATTCAAAGACTAAATGACACCCCCAGGGGTATTCAAAGCCTAGAAGACACCCCCAGTGGCACTAGAAGTCTAGAAGACACTCCCAGGAACACTAGAAGTCTAGAAGACACTCCCAGGAGCACTAGAAGTCTAGAAGACACTCCCAGGAGCACTAGAAGTCTAGAAGACACTCCCAGGAGCACTAGAAGTCTAGAAGACACTCCCAGGAGCACTAGAAGTCTAGAAGACACTCCCAGGAGCACTCCTTGACACTCTAGAGGAGGTGGCGGAGAGACGGATCCTGGCCAAACTGCTGGCCATCATGGACAACGTCACCCACCCTCTGCACGCCATGGTTATGACGCAGAGGAGCACCTTCAGTCACAGACTGATCCCACCACGGTGTGCCAGAGAGCGCTACAGGAGGTCCTTCCTGTCGGCGGCTATTAGACAATTTAATGCCTCACCGGGGTGCCGTGCCGTCGGCAACATAGATCTGGAACTGTTGGGGTTGGGCTACTGAAGTATTTCTCTGCCATCGACCTGTATAGTATAGTTAACCATCCAACATCCACCAATATATAGTGTACATATTCAGCCAACCACCCATACTATGCAATGTCTTTTTATAGCTTTTATTTTTTTGCACTCCAGATATCTTGTATTTCTATACTTTTTCATACTGCCGCTCTATGTATCATGTACCGTGTA
The DNA here is from genome assembly GCA_023634145.1 of Thymallus thymallus. NCBI lineage: Eukaryota > Metazoa > Chordata > Actinopteri > Salmoniformes > Salmonidae > Thymallus > Thymallus thymallus. The sequence goes on along the minus strand of CM042379.1, from coordinate 34,004,722 downwards.
TCTGTCTTTTGTGTACTTTCGTTGTGGCATTTTGCACCTGCCCTGTGTTTTGTTGTAGCTGTTTGACAATGAAATTTCCCCCCCGGGGGATCAATAAAGTATCTATCTATCTATCTATCTATCTATCTATCTATCTATCTATCTATCTATCTATCTATCTATCTATCTATCTATCTATCTATCTATCTATCTATCTATCTATCTATCTATCTATCTATCTATCTATCTATCTATCTATCTATCTATCTATCTATCTATCTAGAGAGAACAAATGAGGCAGGTCCTGAAATCAATAGAAAAAAGGTCCCTCTATAACACAATGAGCTGGGCTGAGAGAGAGAGAGAGAGAGAGAGAGAGAGAGAGAGAGAGAGAGAGAGAGAGAGAGAGAGAGAGAGAGAGAGAGAGAGAGAGAGAGAGAGAGAGAGAGAGAGAGAGAGAGAGAGAGAGAGAGAGAGAGAGAGAGAGAGAGAGAGAGAGAGAGAGAGAGAGAGAGAGAGAGAGAGAGAGAGAGAGAGAGAGAGAGAGAGAGAGAGAGAGAGAGAGAGAGAGAGAGAGAGAGAGAGAGAGAGAGAGAGAGAGAGAGAGAGAGAGAGAGAGAGAGTTTTAGTTGGTATTGTTTTTTGCAGGGCAGAGCGGTAACATTAGTGGGCAGAGCGGTAACATTAGTGGGCAGAGCGGTAACATTAGTGGGCAGAGCGGTAACATTAGTGGGCAGAGCGGTAACATTAGTGGCCGCAGTTGTTTTCATGGCCTCCCAACAGTTTTACAACAACCAGACACACACCATCCCTCAGAGTCAGTTGAACAACTGAATGCATTCAACCAAAATGTGTCTTCTGTGTTTACTCCAACCCTTGTGATTGTTTAATTGGAATAAATCGACATTGCTGGGCTGGAACAACAGGGTTGAAAATAGATTAGATTCCCTCATTTTGTCTCTGCTGCATCTGATCGATGAGAGGAGGCTATGGTTTGGCACTAGGGAACACATTTAGGATGTCTCAAATGGCACCCAATAGTAGTGAACCATGAAGGGAATAGGGTTCTTTTTGGCATGTTCTCCTACTCCTTGTTCTTGAGTTACTGAGGAACCAGAGAAGGAGCAGAGCAATTTGTAAGGCTTAATT
>CM042379.1:33946094-33998594 GCA_023634145.1 Thymallus thymallus | reverse complement strand
GGTCTTGTTGTGTTGCTGTCCTGGGGCTCTGTGGGTCTGGATGTGTTGCTGTCCTGGGGCTCTGTGGGTCTGGTTGTGTTTGTGAACAGAGCCCCAGGACCAGCTTGTTTAGTGTTTAGGGGACTCAGCATGCTGTCTCCTTCTCTCTCCCTGTCAGTGCCTTTATGAAGGTAGCTGATATCATGGAATTGTACTTTAATTCGAATGATGTATAGAAAAAGTAAATTCTATCACAGAAAGGAGATTTAGCTCAGTGGTAGAGGTCCTGGGTTCCCTCCCTCCCCCCCTCTCTGCCTGGGCCTCTCTGCCTGAGCCTCCCTACCCCCCTCTCTGCCTGGGCCTCACTGCCTGGGCCTCACTGCCTGGGCCTCACTGCCTGGGCCTCTCTGCCTGGGCCTCTCTGCCTGGGCCTCTCTGCCTGGCAAAGTCATCAGGATTAATTGTGAGACGCGAGCCATCCTGCCAACAGAAAGACGGGAGGGGGATAAGAAGGGAGGAGGGGGAGAAAATGAAAATGGAAGCAGATGGAGTAGAAAGGGGGAGAAGAAGAGGGGCGTGAGGAGAGGAGAAGAGGGGAGGGGGAAGAGGAGAGGAGGAGGAGGGGGAGGATGAGAGGAGGAGGAGAGGAGAAGAGGAGGAGGGGGAAGAGGAGAGGAGGAGGAGGGGGAAGAGGAGAGGAGGAGGAGGGGGAGGAGGAGAGGAGGAGGAGAGGAGAAGAAGGGGGAGGAGAGGAGAAGAAGGGAGGAGAAGAGGGGAGGGGGAAGAGGGGAGGAGGAGGAGGAGGGGGAGGAGAGGGGAGGAGGAGGAAGAGGAGAGGAGGAGGAGAAGAGGGGAGGAGGAGGAGGAGGATGGTGAGGAGAGGAGAAGAAGGGAGGAGAAGAGGAAGAGGAGGAGGAGGAGGAGGAGGAGGAGGAGGAGGAGGAGGGAAAAATAGCATTCAACAGCAGCTCTCTCTCAACTCTCTCTCAATTCAATTTCTCTCTCTCTGTCTCTGTCTCAATTCAATTCAGTTCAATTCAATTCAATTCAATAGACTTTATTGACATGTCAAGTTAAATGACTTACATTATAAATACATATAACATACATGTTGGGACTAACAGTAATAATACTAGTATTAGTGTAAATGGGATTACCATGAACAGCAAGTACAACAACAATATTAATGAGAATAACAATACATTAAAACAGTAGTAGTAGACCAGTCTCAACCGGACTGAGAGACACATGACATGGTATGAAGACTAAACTAACTGGGAAATATTATTGACATCACACTGTACTTTTCACTGGCCGTCCCTCAGGTTGTGGCAGGAAGACACGTTTAGGCTTTTCTTAATCATTTATGGTTTCAGTGTACTGAATGATCATTTGGGGAATGCAAGATTTTCTTAGGTCTGAGTATCTTTCCAAAAAGTGATATATTTGTCTTTTTGCTTTGGGATGATTTGGTTAGGCCAGATTTTCTGAGTGGTCTTCAGGCTCTATTGGGTTGGTTTGGGTTAGTGACCAGCTTTCCTTAGGCCTCAGAACCAGCTGGCTGAGGGACTCTTCTCCTGTTTCATCTCTTTACATTGTAAAGCTATGTGATGGAATGTTTTGTGATCACTTGTTTGTAGATGGTTGTAAAATGTGATGGCTATTTTTTCTATTAGAATAAGGAGGGGGTGTTGGCCTTTTTTCTTTGAACTTGCAATATAGTTTTGCAAAACTCTGCATGCAGTATTTCAATTGGATGTTTGTCCCATTTGGTAAATTCATTATTAGAGAGCTGACCCCATACTTCACTGCCATATACAGCAATTGGTTCTATGACTGATTGGAAAAGTCTGAGCCAGATTCTAACTGGAATTTGGATTTAAATGTTCCTTTTAATGGTATAGAATGGTCTTCTTGCTTTGTCTCTCAGCTGGTTCACAGCCTTGTGAAAGCTACCTGTGGTGCTGATATTTAGGCCTGGATACGTGAAGGTTCTGGTGGGTTCTGATAGCTACCTGCTGATATTTAGTCCTGGATACGTGAAGGTTCTGGTGGGTTCTGATAGCTACCTGTGGTGCTGATATTTAGTCCTGGATACGTGTAGGTTCTGGTGGGTTCTGATAGCTACCTGTGGTGCTGATATTTAGTCCTGGATACGTGTAGGTTCTGGTGGGTTCTGATAGTTACCTGCAGATATTTAGGCCTGGATACGTGTAGGTTCTGGTGGGTTCTGATAGCTACCTGCTGATATTTAGGCCTGGATACGTGTAGGTTCTGGTGGGTTCTGATAGCTACCTGCTGATATTTAGTCCTGGATACGTGTAGGTTCTGGTGGGTTCTAATAGAACTGTGTCATAATATAATTCATATTCTTCATCCTGATTTCCAGAACGTTTTTGAAATATCATTGTATTAGTTTTTCTACAGGATTCTGTTGTTATATTACTGTAAAGGGTTGTTATATTACTGTAGAGGTTGTTATATTACTGTAGAGGGTTGTTATATTACTGTAGAGGGTTGTTATATTACTGTAGAGGGTTGTTTTATTACTGTAGAGGGTTGTTATATTACTGTGGAGGTTGTTATATTACTGTAGAGGTTTGTTATATTACTGTAGAGGGTTGTTATATTACTGTAGAGGTTTGTTATATTACTGTAGAGGTTGTTATATTACTGTAGAGGTTTGTTATATTACTGTAGAGGGTTGTTATATTACTGTAGAGGTTGTTATATTACTGTAGAGGTTTGTTATATTACTGTAGAGGGTTGTTATATTACTGTAGAGGGTTGTTATATTACTGTAGAGGTTGTTATATTACTGTAGAGGTTTGTTATATTACTGTAGAGGGTTGTTATATTACTGTAGAGGTTTGTTATATTACTGTAGAGGTTGTTATATTACTGTAGAGGTTTGTTATATTACTGTAGAGGGTTGTTATATTACTGTAGAGGTTGTTATATTACTGTAGAGGGTTGTTATATTACTGTAGAGGTTGTTATATTACTGTAGAGGGTTGTTATATTACTGTAGAGGGTTGTTATATTACAGTAAAGGTGTGTTATATTACTGTAGAGGGTTGTTATATTACTGTAGAGGTTGTTATATTACTGTAGAGGGTTGTTATATTATTGTAGAGGTTTGTTATGTTACTGTAGAGGTTGTTATATTACTGTAAAGGTTGTTATATTACTGTAGAGGTTGTTATATTACTGTAGAGGTTGTTATATTATTGTAGAGATTTGTTATATTACTGTAAAGGTTGTTATATTACTGTAGAGGTGTGTTATATTACTGTAGAGGTGTGTTATATTATTGTAGAGGTTGTTATATTACTGTAAAGGTGTGTTATATTACTGTAGAGGTTGTTATATTACTGTAGAGGTGTGTTATATTACTGTAGAGGTTGTTATATTACTGTAGAGGTTTGTTATATTACTGTAGAGGTTGTTATATTACTGTAGAGGTTTGTTATATTACTGTAGAGGGTTGTTATATTACTGTAGAGGTTGTTATATTACTGTAGAGGTTTGTTATATTACTGTAGAGGGTTGTTATATTACTGTAGAGGTTGTTATATTACTGTAGAGGGTTGTTATATTACTGTAAAGGGTTGTTATATTACTGTAAAGGGTTGTTATATTACTGTAGAGGGTTGTTATATTACTGTAGAGGGTTGTTATATTACTGTAGAGGGTTGTTATATTTCTGTAAAGGGTTGTTATATTACTGTAAAGGGTTGTTATATTACTGTAAAGGGTTGTTATATTACTGTAGAGGGTTGTTATATTACTGTAGAGGGTTGTTATATTACTGTAAAGGGTTGTTATATTACTGTAGAGGGTTGTTATATTACTGTAAAGGTGTGTTATATTACTGTAGAGGGTTGTTATATTACTGTAGAGGTTGTTATATTACTGTAGAGGGTTGTTATATTATTGTAGAGGTTTGTTATATTACTGTAGAGGTTGTTATATTACTGTAGAGGTTGTTATATTACTGTAAAGGGTTGTTATATTACTGTAGGGGTTGTTATATTACTGTAAAGGGTTGTTATATTACTATAGAGGGTTGTTATATTACTGTAGAGGTTGTTATATTACTGTAGAGGGTTGTTATATTACTGTAGAGGTTTGTTATATTACTGTAAAGGTTGTTATATTACTGTAGAGGGTTGTTATATTACTGTAGAGGTGTGTTATATTACTGTAGAGGTTGTTATATTACTGTAGAGGTTGTTATATTACTGTAGAGGGTTGTTATATTAATGTAGAGGGTTGTTATATTACTGTAGAGGTTGTTATATTACTGTAGAGGTTTGTTATATTACTGTAGAGGTTTGTTATATTACTGTAGAGGTTTGTTATATTACTGTAGAGGTTTGTTATATTACTGTAGAGGGTTGTTATATTACTGTAAAGGGTTGTTATATTACTGTAGAGGTTGTTATATTACTGTAAAGGGTTGTTATATTACTGTAGAGGGTTGTTATATTACTGTAGAGGTTGTTATATTACTGTAGAGGTTTGTTGTATTACTGTAGGGGGTTGTTATATTACTGTAGAGGTTGTTATATTACTGTAAAGGGTTGTTATATTACTGTAGAGGGTTGTTATATTACTGTAGAGGTTGTTATATTACTGTAGAGGTTTGTTGTATTACTGTAGAGGGTTGTTATATTACTGTAGAGGGTTGTTATATTACTGTAGAGGTTTGTTATATTACTGTAAAGGTTGTTATATTACTGTAGAGGTTTGTTATATTACTGTAGAGGGTTGTTATATTACTGTAGAGGGTTGTTATATTACTGTAAAGGTGTGTTATATTACTGTAGAGGTTGTTATATTACTGTAGAGGTTGTTATATTACTGTAGAGGTTGTTATATTACTGTAGAGGGTTGTTATATTACTGTAGAGGGTTGTTATATTACTGTAGAGGGTTGTTATATTACTGTAGAGGGTTGTTATATTACTGTAGAGGTTTGTTATATTACTGTAAAGGTTGTTATATTACTGTAGAGGTTTGTTATATTACTGTAGAGGGTTGTTCTATTACTGTAGAGGGTTGTTATATTACTGTAAAGGTGTGTTATATTACTGTAGAGGTTGTTATATTACTGTAGAGGTTGTTATATTACTGTAGAGGTTGTTATATTACTGTAGAGGGTTGTTATATTACTGTAGAGGGTTGTTATATTACTGTAGAGGGTTGTTATATTACTGTAAATGTGTGTTATGTTACTGTAGAGGTTGTTATATTACTGTAGAGGTTTGTTATATTACTGTAGAGGGATGTTATATTACTGTAGAGGTTGTTATATTACTGTAGAGGTTTGTTATATTACTGTAGAGGTTTGTTATATTACTGTAGAGGTTTGTTATATTACTGTAGAGGTTGTTATATTACTGTAGAGGTTTGTTATATTACTGTAGAGGTTTGTTATATTACTGTAGAGGTTTGTTATATTACTGTAGAGGTTGTTACATTACTGTAGAGGTTGTTACATTACTGTAGAGGTTGTTACATTACTGTAAAGGGTTGTTATATTACTGTAGAGGGTTGTTATATTACTGTAGAGGTTTGTTATATTACTGTAGAGGGTTGTCATATTACTGTAGAGGTTTGTTATATTACTGTAGAGGTTTGTTATATTACTGTAGAGGTTTGTCATATTACTTTAGAGGTTGTTATATTACTGTAGAGGTTGTTATATTACTGTAAAGGGTTGTTATATTACTGTAGAGGTTGTTATATTACTGTAGAGGTTTGTTATATTACTGTAGAGGTTTGTTATATTACTGTAGAGGGTTGTCATATTACTGTAGAGGTTGTTACATTACTGTAGAGGTTGTTATATTACTGTAAAGGGTTGTTATATTACTGTAGAGGGTTGTTATATTACTGTAGAGGTTGTTATATTACTGTAGAGGGTTGTTATATTACTGTAGAGGGTTGTTATATTACTGTAAAGGGTTGTTATATTACTGTAGAGGGTTGTTATATTACTGTAAAGGGTTGTTATATTACTGTAGAGGGTTGTTATATTACTGTAGAGGGTTGTTATATTTCTGTAAAGGGTTGTTATATTACTGTAAAGGGTTGTTATATTACTGTAGAGGGTTGTTATATTACTGTAGAGGGTTGTTATATTACTGTAGAGGGTTGTTATATTACTGTAAAGGGTTGTTATATTACTGTAGAGGGTTGTTATATTACTGTAAAGGGTTGTTATATTACTGTAGAGGGTTGTTATATTACTGTAAAGGGTTGTTATATTACTGTAGAGGGTTGTTATATTACTGTAAAGGGTTGATGTATTACTGTAAAGGGTTGTTATATTACTGTAAAGGGTTGATGTATTACTGTAAAGGGTTGTTATATTACTGTAAAGGGTTGTTATATTACTGTAGAGGGTTGTTATATTACTGTAAAGGGTTGATGTATTACTGTAAAGGGTTGTTATATTACTGTAAAGGGTTGATGTATTACTGTAAAGGGTTGTTATATTACTGTAGAGGGTTGTTATATTACTGTAAAGGGTTGTTATATTACTGTAAAGGGTTGTTATATTACTGTAAAGGGTTGTTATATTACTGTAGAGGGTTGTTATATTACTGTAAAGGGTTGATGTATTACTGTAGAGGATTGTTATATTACTGTAAAGGGTTGTTATATTACTGTAAAGGGTTGTTATAGTACTGTAAAGGGTTGTTATATTACTGTAGGGGGTTGTTATATTGTTATATATCTACCAAAAGAGTCCCCTCTTAGCCTGCCATTGACTATTTACAGACCCAGTGATCGACAGAGCTTCAGGAGCTGTACTCCATTTTAGTTTTTCACTAACTGTTAATAGTGTCTAGTTCTTCTGCTGTTCTACCATTCAGGTCTCCACAGACCAGTACGTTGCCTTGGGCCTGAAAGTGACTCATCTCCCCCTCTAGAATGGAGAAACTCTTCATTGATGTAGGGTGACTCTGAGGGGGGAATGTATGTGGCACAAAGGAAGACGGTTTTTATCTGTTAAGATAGCCTCGTTGATTTTTTACTAAATAAACTATTCTCCTGTTTTGATCAATTCGATTGAATGAGTTAGTTCAGACGTAAACCATATTAGCATTCCCCCTCTGCCCTGTGTGATTCCTTTTAATGTGGTGGATGGTCTGATTATCTCCCTATAACCTAGTGGACAGCCAGTGGAAACATCACCTCTGCACCATGTTACCTGTAGTACTACAATATAACATCACCTCTGTACCATGTTACCTGTAGTACTACAATATAACATCACCTCTGTACCATGTTACCTGTAGTACTACAATATAACATCACCTCTGTACCATGTGTCCTGTAGTACTACAATATAACATCACCTCTGTACCATGTGTCCTGTAGTACTACAATATAACATCACCTCTGTACCATGTTACCTGTAGTACTACAATATAACATCACCTCTGTACCATGTGTCCTGTAGTACTACAATATAACATCACCTCTGCACCATGTGTCCTGTAGTACTACAATATAACATCACCTCTGTACCATGTTACCTGTAGTACTACAATATAACATCACCTCTGCACCATGTTACCTGTAGTACTACAATATAACATCACCTCTGCACCATGTTACCTGTAGTACTACAATATAACATCACCTCTGCACCATGTTACCTGTAGTACTACAATATAACATCACCTCTGCGCCATGTTACCTGTAGTACTACAATATAACATCATCATCTCTTTCTGGAAGTTTGGCTTTCTGCTCTTTAGCCCAGAGGTTGGAGAGGTCGGGCTGCGGTTTAAAACGGTGTCCTAGAGAGTCCTGTCTCCCTGTACAGGTGTCTCTCTACACTATTCGAAAAAAAGGTGCTATCTAGAACCAAAAAGGGTTCTTCGGCTGTCCCCATAGGAGAACCCTTTGAAGAAACCCTTTTGGTTCCATGTAGAACCCCTTTGGTTCCAGGTAGAACCCTTTTGGGTTCCATGTAGAACCCGTTCCACAGAGCGTTCTAAATGGAACCCATCTCTGTAGGTGATGGCTTTGTTATGGAAGGTTTGGAATCGCTTCCTTTTAGGTTGTTGTAGAATTTAACGGCTCTTTTCTGGATTTTGATAATTACCAGGTATCGGCCTAATTCTGCTCTGCATGTATTATTTGGTGTTTTTCGTTTTACACTGAGGACATTTTTACAGAATTCTGCATGCAGAGTCTCAATTTGGTGTTTGTCCCATTTGGTGAATTCTTGGTTGGTGAGCGGAACCCAGACCTCACAACCATAAAGGGCAACAGTGTATTGTGTGATGTATTGTCATCTCTACCTTCCTGCCCTTTGTGCTGTTGTCTGTCCCCAATAATGTTTCTACCATGTTGTGTTGCTACCATGTTGTGTTGCTACCATGTTGTGTTGCTACCATGTTGTTGTCAAGTTGTGTTGCTACCATGCTGTGTTGTCATATCTTGCTGCCTTGCTATGTTGTTGTCTTAGGCATCTCTTTATGTAGTGTTGTGGTGTCTCTCTTTATGTAGTGTTGGTGTCTCTCTTTATGTAGTGTTGTGGTGTCTCTCTTTATGTAGTGTTGTGGTGTCTCTCTTTATGTAGTGTTGTTTTGTCTCTCTTTATGTAGTGTTGTGGTGTCTCTCTTTATGTAGTGTTGTGGTGTCTCTCTTTATGTAGTGTTGTTTTGTCTCTCTTTATGTAGTGTTGTTTTGTCTCTCTTTATGTAGTGTTGTTTTGTCTCTCTTTATGTAGTGTTGTCTTGTCTCTCTTTATGTAGTGTTGTTTTGTCTCTCTTTATGTAGTGTTGTGGTGTCTCTCTTTATGTAGTGTTGTGGTGTCTCTCTTTATGTAGTGTTGTGGTGTCTCTCTTTATGTAGTGTTGTGGTGTCTCTCTTTATGTAGTGTTGTCTTGTCTCTCTTTATGTAGTGTTGTGGTGTCTCTCTTTATGTAGTGTTGTTTTGTCTCTCTTTATGTAGTGTTGTGGTGTCTCTCTTTATGTAGTGTTGTTTTGTCTCTCTTTATGTAGTGTTGTGGTGTCTCTCTTTATGTAGTGTTGTTTTGTCTCTCTTTATGTAGTGTTGTGGTGTCTCTCTTTATGTAGTGTTGTGGTGTCTCTCTTTATGTAGTGTTGTTTTGTCTCTCTTTATGTAGTGTTGTGGTGTCTCTCTTTATGTAGTGTTGTGGTGTCTCTCTTTATGTAGTGTTGTTTTGTCTCTCTTTATGTAGTGTTGTGGTGTCTCTCTTTATGTAGTGTTGTTTTGTCTCTCTTTATGTAGTGTTGTTTTGTCTCTCTTTATGTAGTGTTGTGGTGTCTCTCTTTATGTAGTGTTGTTTTGTCTCTCTTTATGTAGTGTTGTGGTGTCTCTCTTTATGTAGTGTTGTGGTGTCTCTCTTTATGTAGTGTTGTTTTGTCTCTCTTTATGTAGTGTTGTGGTGTCTCTCTTTATGTAGTGTTGTGGTGTCTCTCTTTATGTAGTGTTGTGGTGTCTCTCTTTATGTAGTGTTGTGGTGTCTCTCTTTATGTAGTGTTGTGGTGTCTCTCTTTATGTAGTGTTGTTTTGTCTCTCTTGTCGTGATGTATTTGTATTTAAGTCAGTTAAGAACAAATCCTTATTTTCAATGACGACCTACCATGGCCAAACCCGGACAATGCTGGGCCAATTGTTCGCCACCCTAGGGAACTCCCAATCACGGCTGGTTGTGATACAGCCTGGATTCAAACCAGGGTCTGTAGTGACGCCTCTAGCACTGAGATGCAGTGCCTTAGACCGCTGCACCACTCGGGAGCCCTCGCCAATTCGTTGATATATATGTTGAAGAGGGTGGGGCTTAAGACCTAACAAGACCAACGGTTTCCATCCCACCCCCCACCCAAAGGTCTTCCCCAACCCAAAGTTACATTAGTGGTTCAAAATAGCACTCTTTTTACGGAGTCATACGTTGATGAAAGAGCAAATATGTTTCTTTCACGCTTTCCATGCATACGTGCTACAGATATTTCCATGTTTCTAATGCCCATGAATAATAGCAGCCTTCCAACGTCAGGCTATCATCTGTTAATCCAGCCAGATACAGTCTGACAGACAGGTCTAAAGCAGTGTCATCATTTAACTGTAAAATAGATCATACTTTTCTTCACATAATGAAGGATTTCTGACAGGCATACAGTTCTGTATAAAATATATGGCTAAGTACTGCACCTTTTTGGAGACTTAAGTCCAATGTACAGCCATTACATGACAATGACGTTGAACGTTATTACATCTTGTTGCACGTAGATTAAACATAGATCAAATGTGTGGTTGTAGTCCTGTGTGGTTGTAGTCCTGTGTGGTTGTAGTCCTGTGTGGTTGTAGTCCTGTGTGGTTATAGTCCTGTGTGGTTGTAGTCCTGTGTGGTTGTAGTCCTGTGTGGTTGTAGTCCTGTGTGGTTGTAGTCCTGTGTGGTTGTAGTCCTGTGAGGTTGTAGTTCTGTGTGGTTGCAGTCCTGTGTGGTTGTAGTCCTGTGTGGTTGTAGTTCTGTGTGTTTGTAGTCCTTTGACATCAGTCCTGGCCATGTTGAGTGGTGTTATGGTGACATCATGCTGAGTGGTGTTATGGTGACTGGCCATAATGAGTGGTGTTATGGTGACATCATGCTGAGTGGTGTTATGGTGACTGGCCATAATGAGTGGTGTTATGGTGACATCATGCTGAGTGGTGTTATGGTGACTGGCCATGCTGAGTGGTGTTATGGTGACTGGCCATAATGAGTGGTGTTATGGTGACATCATGCTGAGTGGTGTTATGGTGACTGGCCATGCTGAGTGGTGTTATGGTGACTGGCCATGCTGAGTGGTGTTATGGTGACTAGCCATGCTGAGTGGTGTTATGTTGACTGGCCATGTTGAGTGGTGTAATGGTGACTGGCCATGTTGAGTGGTGTTATGGTGACTGGCCATGCTGAGTGGTGTTATGGTGACTGGCCATGCTGAGTGGTGTTATGGTGACTGGCCATGCTGAGTGGTGTTATGGTGACTGGCCATGCTGAGTGGTGTTATGGTGACTGGGCATGCTGAGTGGTGTTTTAGTGACTGGCCATGTTGAGTGGTGTTAAGGTGACTGGCCATGCTGAGTGGTGTTATGGTGGCATCATGCTGAGTGGTGTTATGGTGACTGGCCATGCTGAGTGGTGTTATGGTGACTGGCCATGCTGAGTGGTGTTATGGTGACTGGCCATGCTGAGTGGTGTTATGGTGACTGGACATGCTGAGTGGTGTTTTGGTGACTGGCCATGTTGAGTGGTGTTAAGGTGACTGGCCATGCTGAGTGGTGTTATGGTGGCATCATGCTGAGTGGTGTTATGGTGATTGGCCATGCTGAGTGGTGTTATGGTGACTGGCCATGTTGAGTGGTGTTATGGTGACTGGCCATGTTGAGTGGTGTTATGGTGACTGGCCATGCTGAGTGGTGTTATGGTGACTGGCCATGCTGAGTGGTGTTAAGGTGACTGGCCATGTTGAGTGGTGTTATGTTGACATTATGCTGAGTGGTGTTATGGTGACTGGCCATGTTGAGTGGTGTTAAGGTGACTGGCCATGTTGAGTGGTGTTATGGTGACATTATGCTGAGTGGTGTTATGGTGACTGGCCATGTTGAGTGGTGTTAAGGTGACTGGCCATGTTGAGTGGTGTTATGGTGACATTATGCTGAGTGGTGTTATGGTGACTGGCCATGTTGAGTGGTGTTATGGTGACTGGCCATGTTGAGTGGTGTTATGGTGACATCATGCTGAGTGGTGTTATGGTGATTGGCCATGCTGAGTGGTGTTATGGAGGCTGGTCATGCTGAATGGTGTTATGGTGACATCATGCTGAGTGGTGTTATGGTGATTGGCCATGCTGAGTGGTGTTATGGAGGCTGGCCATGCTGAGTGGTGTTATGGTGACTGGCCATGCTGAGTGGTGTTATCGTGACTGGCCATGCTGAGTGGTGTTATGGTGACTGGCCGTGTTGAGTGGTGTTATGGTGACTGGCCGTGTTGAGTGGTGTTAAGGTGACTGGCCATGTTGAGTGGTGTTATGGTGACATTATGCTGAGTGGTGTTATGGTGATTGGCCATGCTGAGTGGTGTTATGGTGACTGGCCATGCTGAGTGGTGTTATGGTGACTGGCCATGCTGAGTGGTGTTATGGTGACTGGCCATGCTGAGTGGTGTTATGGTGACTGGCCATGCTGAGTGGTGTTATGGTGACTGGACATGCTGAGTGGTGTTTTGGTGACTGGCCATGTTGAGTGGTGTTAAGGTGACTGGCCATGCTGAGTGGTGTTATGGTGGCATCATGCTGAGTGGTGTTATGGTGACTGGCCATGCTGAGTGGTGTTATGGTGACTGGCCATGCTGAGTGGTGTTATGGTGACTGGCCATGCTGAGTGGTGTTATGGTGACTGGCCATGCTGAGTGGTGTTTTGGTGACTGGCCATGTTGAGTGGTGTTAAGGTGACTGGCCATGCTGAGTGGTGTTATGGTGATTGGCCATGCTGAGTGGTGTTATGGTGATTGGCCATGCTGAGTGGTGTTATGGTGACTGGCCGTGTTGAGTGGTGTTAAGGTGACTGGCCATGTTGAGTGGTGTTATGGTGACATTATGCTGAGTGGTGTTATGGTGATTGGCCATGCTGAGTGGTGTTATGGTGACTGGCCATGCTGAGTGGTGTTATGGTGACTGGCCATGCTGAGTGGTGTTATGGTGACTGGCCATGCTGAGTGGTGTTATGGTGACTGGCCATGCTGAGTGGTGTTATGGTGACTGGACATGCTGAGTGGTGTTTTGGTGACTGGCCATGTTGAGTGGTGTTAAGGTGACTGGCCATGCTGAGTGGTGTTATGGTGGCATCATGCTGAGTGGTGTTATGGTGACTGGCCATGCTGAGTGGTGTTATGGTGACTGGCCATGCTGAGTGGTGTTATGGTGACTGGACATGCTGAGTGGTGTTTTGGTGACTGGCCATGTTGAGTGGTGTTAAGGTGACTGGCCATGCTGAGTGGTGTTATGGTGGCATCATGCTGAGTGGTGTTATGGTGACTGGCCATGCTGAGTGGTGTTATGGTGACTGGCCATGCTGAGTGGTGTTATGGTGACTGGCCATGCTGAGTGGTGTTATGGTGACTGGCCATGCTGAGTGGTGTTTTGGTGACTGGCCATGTTGAGTGGTGTTAAGGTGACTGGCCATGCTGAGTGGTGTTATGGTGATTGGCCATGCTGAGTGGTGTTATGGTGATTGGCCATGCTGAGTGGTGTTATGGTGACTGGCCATGCTGAGTAGTGTTATGGTGACTGGCCATGTTGAGTGGTTTTAAGGTGACTGGCCATGTTGAGTGGTGTTAAGGTGACTGGCCATGTTGAGTGGTGTTATGGTGACTGGCCATGCTGAGTGGTGTTATGGTGACTGGCCATGTTGAGTGGTGTTAAGGTGACTGGCCATATTGAGTGGTGTTATGGTGACTGGCCATGTTGAGTGGTGTTAAGGTGACTGGCCATATTGAGTGGTGTTATGTTGACTGGCCATGTTGAGTGGTGTTATGGTGGCATCATGCTGAGTGGTGTTATGGTGACTGGCCATGTTGAGTTTTGTTATGTGGACTGGCCATGTTGAGTGGTGTTATGGTGACATCATGCTGAGTGGTGTTAAGGTGACATCATGCTGAGTGGTGTTATGGTGACTGGCCATGTTGAGTTTTGTTATGGTGACTGGCCATGTTGAGTTTTGTTATGTGGACTGGCCATGTTGAGTGGTGTTATGGTGACATCATGCTGAGTGGTGTTAAGGTGACATCATGCTGAGTGGTGTTATGGTGACATCATGCTGAGTGGTGATCTGGTGACATCATGCTGAGTGGTGTTATGGTGACATTGCTGAGTGGTGTTATGGTAACTGGCCATGTTGAGTGGTGTTATGGTGACATCATGCTGAGTGGTGTTATGGTGACTGGTCATGCTGAGTAGTGTTATGGTGACATCATGCTGAGTGGTGTTATGGTGATTGGCCATGCTGAGTGGTGTTTTGGTGACTGGCCATGCTGAGTGGTGTTAAGGTGACTGGCCATGCTGAGTGGTGTTATGGTGACTGGCCATGCTGAGTGTTGTTGTGGTGACTGGCCATGCTGAGTGTTGTTATGGTGACATCATGCTGAGTGGTGTTATGGTGACTGGCCATGCTGAGTGGTGTTAAGGTGACTGGCCATGCTGAGTGGTGTTAAGGTGACTGCCATGCAGAGGAGCACCTTCAGTCACAGACTGATCCCACCACGGTGTGCCAGAGAGCGCTACAGGAGGTCCTTCCTGCCGGCGGCTATTAGACTATATAATGCCTCACCGGGGTGCCGTGCCGTCGGCAACATAGATCTGGAACTGTTGGGGTGTTAGGACCTAGTTTAACAATTATGCATCCATCCGTGAGTAACTCTGGTCCGTCATCACTCATTCACTCAGGACCTATTTATTCAGGACTGTATATACATACTCATGTACAGTTGTTATATCATATCATGTGCAATATTGTAAGTCATTCTTGGACTGAACTCACGTAGTCATTCACTCAGGAATGCATATTAGTATCCTGCCAGTTGTATCTTTTTTCATTGCTTTTAGTATATCGAATGTGCATTACATGCAGTTGTCTGTAATTAAACCCTGCGCACTGTATTTTAAGGGAATTATTATTATAACCCTAAATTATATCATACACACATTTAGCTATTTAAGTATCTCTTCCTGTCATTTACCTGTACAGTTAATGTAACCATGCTAATATTCACTTATCTGTAAATATAACTGTATATTTCCCTGTACAGTTAATGTAACCATGCAAATATTCACTTACCTGTAAATGTAACTGTATATTTACCTGTACAGTTAATTTAACCATGCAAATATTCACTTAACTGTTAGTTTACTTAATATACAGACTGGTTAAATTATTATTGCCCTCACTTATATCATACACACTTTTAGCTATTTAAGTATTTCTCTGCCATCGACCTGTATAGTATAGTTAACCATGCAAATACTCCTTATTTATTTATATCAACTTGCAATATTGTTATCATATTTTTTCACCTAACACTCTGTAACAATGTATAGTGAACATATTCAGCCAACCACCCATAGTATGCAATGTCTTTTTATAGTTTTCACTCCAGATATCTTGTATTTCTATACTTTTTCATACTGCCGCTCTATGTATCATGTACCGTGTATCTGTCTTTTGTGTACTTTCGTTGTGGCATTTTGCACCTGTCCTGTGTTTTGTTGTAGCTGCTTGACAATGACATTTCCCCCCCGGGGATCAATAAAGTACCTATCTATCTATCTATCTATCTATCTATCTATCTATCTATCTATCTATCTATCTATCTATCTATCTATCTATCTATCTATCTATCTATCTATCTATCTATCTATCTATCTATCTATCTATCTATCTATCTATCTATCTATCTATCTATCTATCTATCTATCTATCTATCTATCTATCTATCTAACAGGGTGCCACTGAGCCCTGATCAAATGTAGTACCACTACATAGGGAACATGGTGCCATTTGGGACTGAAATATGGGATGAGCTGTGATTGGCCTGGAATAAGATACAGCTCTAATGTAGACCTCAACTCTGTCGTCAAGCCATGAAGAAACGCTGTTTCACTTTGCATGAGTTGTTGCCCATGCCTTTTCACTAGGCTGTGTGTGTGTGTGTGTGTGTGTGTGTGTGTGTGTGTGTGTGTGTGTGTGCCTGGGCTGGCAGGGAGGTGATGGTATGCATGCAGAATCGCAATAGACACCCTTATTACTTGTCTGGAGAGGATCTGAGCACAGACCCCCCCCCCCCCCCCTGTCTGACTGACTGTCTGACTGTCTGTCTGTCTGTCTGTCTGTCTGTCTGTCTGTCTGTCTGTCTGTCTGTCTGTCTGTCTGTCTGTCTGTCTGTCTGTCTGTCTGTCTGTCTGTCTGTCTGTCTGTCTGTCTGTCTGTCTGTCTGTCTGTCTGTCTGTCTGTCTGTCTGTCTGTCTGTCTGTCTGTCTGTCTGTCTGTCTGTCTGTCTGTCTGTCTGTCTGTCTGTCTGTCTGTCTGTCTGTCTGTCTGTCTGTCTGTCTGTCTGTCTGTCTGTCTGTCTGTCTGTCTGTCTGTCTGTCTGTCTGTCTGTCTGTCTGTCTGTCTGTCTGTCTGTCTGTTGAACCTGGATCACCCTCTCAATTTTAAGCAAAGACAGAGACCTAACCCTAAAGTGAAGTGATTCCCAAACCTTCCATAACAAAGCCATCACCTACAGAGAGATGAACCTGGAGAAGAGTCCCCTAAGCAAGCTGGTCCTGGGGCTTTGTTCACAAACACAACCAGACCCACAGAACCCCAGGACAGCAACACAATTAGACCCAACCATATCATGAGAAAACAAAAAGATAATTACTTGACACATTGGAAAGAATTAACAAAAAAACAGAGCAAACTAAAATGCTATTTGTCCCTAAACAGAGAGTACACAGTGGCAGAATATCTGACCACTGTGACTGACCCAAACTAAAGGAAAGCTTTGACTATGTACAGACTCAGTGATCATAGCCTTGCTATTGAGAAAGGCCGCCGTAGGCAGACCTGGCTCTCAAGAGAAGACAGGCTATGTGGACACTGCCCACAAAATGAGGTGTAAACTGAGCTGCAGTTCCTAACCTCCTGCCAAATGTATGACCATATTAGAGACACATATTTCCCTCAGATTACACAGATCCACAAAGAATTTAAAAACAAACCCAACTTTGATAAACTCCCATATCTACTGGGTGAAATACCACAGTGTTCCATGAACACTGTGTGACCTGTTGTCACAAGAAAAGGACAACCAGTGAAGAACAAACACCATGTAAATACAACATATACAGTTGAAGTCGGAAGTTTACATACTCCTTAGCCAAATACATTTAAACTCAGTTTTTCACAATTCCTGACATTTAATCCTAGTAAAAATTCCCTGTCTTAGGTCAGTTAGGATCACCACTTTATTTTAGGAATGTGAAATGTCAGAATAATAGTAGAGAGAATTATTTATTTCAGCTTTTATTTCTTTCATCACATTCCCAGTGGGTCAGAAGTTTACATGCACTCAATTAGTATTTGGTAGCATTGCCTTTAAATTGTTTAACTTGGGTCAAACGTTTCGGATAGCCTTCCACAAGCTTCCCACAATAAGTTGGGTGAATTTTGGCCCATTCCTCCTGACAGAGCTGGTGTAACTGAGTCAGGTCTGTAGGCCTCCTTGAACGCAGACACTTTTTCAGTTCTGCCCACACATTTTCTATAGGATTGAGTTCAGGGCTTTGTGATAGCCACTCCAATACCTTGACTTTGTGACCAGAGGACATTCCTCCAAAAAGTACGATCTTTGACCCCATGTGCAGTTGCAAACCGTAGTCTGGCTTTTTTATAGCGGTTTTGGAGCAGTGGCTTCTTCCTTGCTGAGCGGCCTTTCAGGTTATTACGATATAGGACTCGTTTTACTGTGGATATAGATACTTTTGTACCTGTTTCCTCCAGCATCTTCACAAGGTCATTTGCTGTTGTTCTCGGATTCATTTGTACTTTCGCACCAAAGTACGTTAATCTCTAGGAGACAGAACGCGTCTCCTTCCTGAGCGGTATGACGGCTGCGTGTCCCAATGGTGTTTATATTTGCGTACTATTGTTTGTACAGATTAACGTGGTACCTTCAGGCGTTTGGAAATTGCTCCCAAGGACGAAAAAGACTTGTGGAGGTCTACTATTTTTTTCTGAGGCCTTGGCTGATTTCTTTTGATTTTCCCATGATGTCGATCAAAGAGGCACTGAGTTTGAAGGTAGGCCTTGAAATACATCCACAGGTACACCTCAAATTGACTGAAATTATGTCAATTAGCCTATCAGAAGCTTATAAAGCCATGACATCATTTTCTGGAATTTTCCAAGCTGTTTAAAGACACAGTCAACTTAATGTATGTAAACTTCTGACCCACTGGAATTGTGATATAGTGAATTATAAGTGAAATAATCTGTCTGTAAACAATTGTTGGAAGAATGACTTGTGTCATGCACAAAGTAGATGTCCTAACAGACTTGCCAAAACTATAGTTTGTTAACATGAAATCTGTGGAGTGGTTGAACAATGAGTTTTAATGACTTCAACCTAAGTTTATGTAAACTTCGGACTTCAACTGTATTTATGTTTATTTATTTTCCCTTTTGTACTTGTAACTATTTGCACATCGTTACAACACTATATATATAAATAATACGACATTTGAAATGTCTTTATTCTTTTGGAACTTTTGTGAGTGTAATGTTTACTGTTCATGTTTTTGAGCTGTTTTTTTTTTCACTTTTGTTTATTATATATTTCACTTGCTTTGGCAATTTAACCATTTGTTTCCCATGCCGATAAAGCCCTTAAATTGAATTGAATTGAAAATAATTGAGAAAGAGAGAGAGAAAGAGCGAGAGAGAGAGAAAAGAGCGAGAGAGAGAGATAGAGAGAGAGTCTCTTGTGCTGGCATGTTGAGCACACAGAGTGAGATAGAGAGAGAGAAAGAGAGAGAGAGAGAGAGAGAGAGAGAGAGAGAGTCTCTTGTGCTGGCATGTTGAGCAGACAGAGTGAGAGAGAGAAAGAGAGAGAGAGAGAGAGAGAGAGACAGAGAGAGAGAGTCCCTTTTGCCGGCATGTTGAGCACACAGAGTGAGAGAGTGAGTGAGAGAGATGGAGAGAGAGTCCCTTGTGCCGGCATGTTGAGCACACAGAGAGTGAGAGAGAGATGGAGAGAGAGATTTTGTTCCATGTTTTTTTTCTCCTACTAACCCATGTCTAAGCCTCCATGTCTGGGAATGAACATTCTACACAGGTGACATCATGTATGCATCCCAAGCTCTGAGGGTCTATGAATCACTGCAATTAGCTGCACATGGTTTTACAATTGTTGAACTGACATTGTGACTGACTGGCTTTAAACATGGAGACTCATACACCCCTCAAGAGTGTGTTAGCCCACTAAGCTAAAGCCTAGGCATTCTGTTGGAGATGCTCATCAGTTATGTGAGTAATGCAGGTATATGTCATTAGGTCTGTGAGTCAGGCTTTGACCTGTGACTGACCAGGTTCAGCCAGGGGTTTCCTGTTTAAGCATACTGAGCTGAACTAAAACCTAGGTTTACTTCAGGTCTCAGACATTGTTACTCCAATTGGAGATAGTTTTGGAATATATTGCAGGTCCATTTGGACACACACGTCAATGACTAATTCTGCATCCCATATTGCAGCCTATTTCCTTTATAGTGAGCCCTGGTCAAAACTACTGCATTATATAGGAAGTAACCCATGTGGTCTCTGACCTTTGACCTGACGTCCTGCAGTCCAAGCCACAGGCGGTAACACCAGCTGTTCTATTTCATGGCTTAAGGTTGAACCCTGCACTACAATCAACGTCCCAAATCAATCAATCAATCAGTCAATCAATCAGTCAATCAATCAAATGTATTTATAAAGCCCCTTTTACATCAGCCGATGTCACAAAGTCACAAAAAAGGAAAAACCATAAAGTTTGTCAGGCAGCCATGTAGTAACAAGCAGCACAGCAGCATAGAGACAACTGAGACGCTCAAACGGTTGATAGGATTGTGTATATTCCTCATGTAGTGTTACAACATGTGACCGGGCCCTTAGGGCTATAGGGCAGTATAAAGGCAACAGGCTTCCATTTGACTGAAGGTCATAATCATGCAGATTCCTAGTTGTGATTCCTAGTTGTGATTCCTAGTTGTGATTCCTAGTTGTGATTCCTAGTTGTGATTGCTCATGCACCTTGAATCAAACCTAATCAGAGCTATCTGCACTTTAAATGACTACAGATGTCTTTTCAACATCCTTTGCTTACTGGGAAGTCACTTGAACAATCAACCAATGTAAAATACTTAAATTCAACTTAAAAATAAAAAAAATCTGAGTTCATCTTTGGCACAGCAGAGGAAGGAGCAGAGCAGACAGGAGAGAGAGAGAATATAAAGAGATGTTCTCTGATAGTTGAAGGTGTGTTAACTGACTGACTGAGTATAAATAGATGTTCTCTGATAGTTGAAGGTGTGTTAACTGACTGACTGAGTATAAATAGATGTTCTCTGATAGTTGAAGGTGTGTTAACTGACTGACTGAGTATAAATAGATGTTCTCTGATAGTTGAAGGTGTGTTAACTGACTGACTGAGTATAAATAGATGTTCTCTGATAGTTGAAGGTGTGTTAACTGACTGACTGAGTATAAATAGATGTTCTCTGATAGTTGAAGGTGTGTTAACTGACTGACTGAGTATAAATAGATGTTCTCTGATAGTTGAAGGTGTGTTAACTGACTGACTGAGTATAAATAGATGTTCTCTGATAGTTGAAGGTATGTTAACTGACTGACTGAGTATAAATAGATGTTCTCTGATAGTTGAAGAAGTGTTAACTGACTGACTGAGTATAAAGAGATGTTCTCTGATAGTTGAAGGTGTGTTAACTGACTGACTGAGTATAAAGAGATGTTCTCTGATAGCCTCAGACAGGCAGGGAATAGAGAGAGAGAGAGAGAGAGAGAGAGAGAGAGAGAGAGAGAGAGAGAGAGAGAGAGAGAGAGAGAGAGAGAGAGAGAGAGAGAGAGAGAGAGAGAGAGAGAGAGAGAGAGAGAGAGAGAGAGAGAGAGAGAGAGAGAGAGAGAGAGAGAGAGAGAGAGAGAGAGAACAAACAAAGTATGAGGTTGAAGGGAGTGGACAGATATGTCTCTCAGTACTGAGGCTCCTGAAGTTCCCAGCCCAGAGCTTCTTGAAAAGGGCCGGGGAGCGAGACGGCTGTTACAGTAGCCTGGGAGCTTGGTCCGTTACACACACACACGCACGCACACACAAGCACTCGCACACATACAGGCACAAACACGCATACACAAACACTTACGCACATACACGTCTCACAGCTCCCACTCATAATGGTTTATTAGGGAACTGTGATGATCCATCTATCAATGTTGAGAAGCTACGAATAATGAATGATCCTTCATATACATGACAACTTCTCAAGGGTTTCTGCTGTCAATGAATCTACATGAATCAGGGAACAGGTTTCCACCAGTAGTATCAGCAGGCAGCAGGCCATCCCACATGGTATAGACGTTGAATCTTCATCTGTGCCCAGTGGGATGCTTCTTGTTTTAGTTGGTATTGTTTTTTGCAGCGCAGGGCAGAGCGGTAACATTAGTGGGCAGAGCGGTAACATTAGTGGGCAGAGCGGTAACATTAGTGGGCAGAGCGGTAACATTAGTGGGCAGAGCGGTAACATTAGTGGCTGCAGTTGTTTTCATGGCCTCCCAACAGTTTTACAACAACCAGACACACACCATCCCTCTTCATATTGTGTCCACAGGATCCATGAGGTTCCACAGCCCCGTCTCAGCTTTACACCACCCGCATCTGTTAGCAGATACTCCCTGTAGAGGAAAGGCTGTGCAACCACTGCACCACAGCAGAACCAGAGACAGAGCTGCATTTCCTGACAAAATGTGAAAAATATAAAACTATCAGAGAGAGTCACTTCCCCAAATTTGAACAAGTAGTCCGGGGCTTTGAGGACCTCTCTGAAATAGAAAGGCTGCCGATCCTTTTGGGGGAAGACATGGACAGCTGTGTGCTGGCAGCATGCTATGTTGCTGCCTGCCACAAGTTGAGGGACAGTGCCTGACATATTTAATGCCTTTTTTTCCTATGTTGTTATTTTGTTCTCTGATGTAATTATAAAAATAATAAAAATAAAAATAATAATAATAATTGATGTATGATACTTTGGCATTATGTACATTGTTGCGTCATGCCAATAAAGTGAATTGATTTGAAATTGAGAAAGAGAGACAGGATAGGAGAGAAAGACAGTAGAGAGAGAGAGACAGGAGAGAGAGACAGGGTAGGAGAGAGAGAGACATGAGAGGAGAGAGAGAGACAGGAGAGAGAGACAGAAGAGAGAGACATGAGAGGAGAGAGACAGGAGAGAGAGACAGGAGAGAGAGACAGGATAGGAGAGAAAGACAGTAGAGAGAGAGAGACAGGAGAGAGAGACAAGATAGGAGAGAGAGAGACATGAGAGGAGAGAGAGAGACAGGAGAGAGAGACAGGAGAGGAGAGAGAGAGACATGAGAGGAGCGAGAGAGACGGGAGAGGAGAGAAAGAGACAGGAAAGGGGAGAGAGAGACGGGAGAGGAGAGAGAGAGACGGGAGAGGAGAGAAAGAGACAGGAAAGGGGAGAGAGAGACGGGAGAAGAGAGAGAGAGACGGGAGAGGAGAGAGAGAGACAGGAAAGGGGAGAGAGAGACGGGAGAAGAGAGAGAGAGACGGGAGAGGAGAGAGAGAGACAGGAGAAGAGAGAGAGACGGGAGAAGAGAGAGAGAGACAGGAGAAGAGAGAGAGAGACAGGAAAGGAGAGAGATACGGGAGAGGAGAGAGACAGGAGAGGAGAGAGAGACAGGAGAGAGGGAGAGAGAGGAGAGAGAGATAGACAGGAGAGAGAGGAGAGGAAGAGAGAGAGACAGGAGAGGAAGAGAGGAGAGGAAGAGAGGAGAGGAAGAGAGAGAGACAGGATAGGAGAGAAAGACAGTAGAGAGAGAGAGACAGGAGAGAGAGACAGAAGAGAGAGACATGAGAGGAGAGAGACAGGAGAGAGAGACAGGAGAGAGAGACAGGATAGGAGAGAAAGACAGTAGAGAGAGAGAGACAGGAGAGAGAGACAAGATAGGAGAGAGAGAGACATGAGAGGAGAGAGAGAGACAGGAGAGAGAGACAGGAGAGGAGAGAGAGAGACATGAGAGGAGCGAGAGAGACGGGAGAGGAGAGAAAGAGACAGGAAAGGGGAGAGAGAGACGGGAGAGGAGAGAGAGAGACGGGAGAGGAGAGAAAGAGACAGGAAAGGGGAGAGAGAGACGGGAGAAGAGAGAGAGAGACGGGAGAGGAGAGAGAGAGACAGGAAAGGGGAGAGAGAGACGGGAGAAGAGAGAGAGAGACGGGAGAGGAGAGAGAGAGACGGGAGAAGAGAGAGAGACGGGAGAAGAGAGAGAGAGACAGGAGAGGAGAGAAAGAGACAGGAAAGGAGAGAGATACGGGAGAGGAGAGAGACAGGAGAGGAGAGAGAGACAGGAGAGAGAGAGGAGAGAGAGATAGATAGACAGGAGAGAGAGGAGAGGAAGAGAGAGAGACAGGAGAGGAAGAGAGGAGAGGAAGAGAGGAGAGGAAGAGAGAGAGACAGGAAAGGAGAGAGATAGAGAGAAAGCGAGACAGAGGGTGAGAGAAGATGGATACGGGTGAGATGTAATGGACGCCCCCCTCTTTCTCTCTCTGGAAAGTGAACTACTGTGGAAACAGGATGACATCAGGAGTCCGTCTCTCTCTCAGAGAAGACAGGCCTGGAAACATAGAACTTTAATGAGATTCTACTGTAGGAGGGAGGGAGGGGGGAAGGAGGGAGGCGGGAGGGAGGGAGGGAAGGAGGGAGGGAGGGGTTGAGAGAGAGAAAACACCATGCAGCATAATTCTCAGATTTATGAACTTCAGTAAACCACATTTCTGTTTTTTTATTGGGGTCTGTGGTATTTACCCCACATGGGAAAAAAAGGAGAGAAAAATCTCCCCAAAAGAAATGATAGAGAGTGTTTTTAACAATATGTGAGGGTGTTGGCTATAGGCCTAGTTGTTTTTTCAGGAAGGTTGCAGTAGTGGCACAACTGTGGCAGTGGTCTTTGAACAGATGGTCGTCTTTGACTGGTCTCTGGTTGTCTTGATGATGGCATGGTGCTGGCATGGTGCTGGTATGATGCTGGCATGGTGCTGGTATGATGCTGGCATGGTGCTGGCATGGTGCTGGCGTGGTGCTGGCATGGTGCTGGTATGGTGCTGGCATGGTGCTGGAATGGTGCGGGTATGGTGCTGGCATGGTGCTGGCATGGTGCTGGCATGGTGCTGACGTGGTGCTGACGTGGTGCTGGCTGGCATGGTGCTGGCATGGTGCTGGTATGGTGCTGGAATGGTGCTGGCATGGTGCTGGTATGGTGCTGGCATGGTGCTGGCATGGTGCTGACGTGGTGCTGGCTGGCACGGTGCTGGTATGGTGCTGGCTTGGTGCTGGTATGGCGCTAGTAGCTAGTAGCTATCAGCAGAGTCAGAGCTAGTAGCTATCAGCAGAGTCAGGGCTAGTAGCTATCAGCAGAGTCAGAGCTAGTAGCTATCAGCAGAGTCAGAGCTAGTAGCTATCAGCAGAGTCAGGGCTATTATCTATCAGCAGAGTCAGAGCTAGTAGCTTTCAGCAGAGTCAGGGCTAGTAGCTATCAGCAGAGTCAGAGCTAGTAGCTATCAGCAGAGTCAGAGCTAGTAGCTATCAGCAGAGTCAGAGCTAGTAGCTATCAGCAGAGTCAGGGCTATTATCTATCAGCAGAGTCAGAGCTAGTAGCTATCAGCAGAGTCAGGGCTAGTAGCTATCAGCAGAGTCAGAGCTAGTAGCTATCAGCAGAGTCAGAGCTAGTAGCTATCAGCAGAGTCAGAGCTAGTAGCTATCAGCAGAGTCAGAGCTAGTAGCTATCAGCAGAGTCAGAGCTAGTAGCTATCAGCAGAGTCAGAGCTAGTAGCTGTCGGCAGAGTTAGGGCTAGTAGCTATCGGCAGAGTCAGGGCTAGTAGCTATCAGCAGAGTCAGAGCTAGTAGCTATCAGCAGAGTCAGGGCTAGTAGCTATCAGCAGAGTCAGAGCTAGTAGCTGTCGGCAGAGTCAGGGCTAGTAGCTATCGGCAGAGTCAGGGCTATTATCTATCAGCAGAGTCAGAGCTAGTAGCTATCAGCAGAGTCAGAGCTAGCTGCTATCAGCAGAGTCAGAGCTATCAGTAGAATCAGAGCTAGTAGCTATCAACAGAGTCAGAGCTAGCAGCTATCAGCAGAGTCAGAGCTAGCAGCTATCAGCAGAGTCAGAGCTAGCAGCTATCAGCAGAGTCAGAGCTAGTAGCTATCAGCAGAGTGTGTGTGTGTGTGTGTCTGTGTGTGTGTGTCTGTGTGTGTGTGTCTGTGTGTGTGTGTGTCTGTGTGTGTGATGCGGCATGCTGAGACCTGCTGGTAACAGCAGCATCAAACCAGCATCTCTTCCCTGATGGAACGCTGGGAATAATAGCATGACTATTATAGAGAATGGAAGGAGGGCTGTGAAATCTGATTCTCTGTGGGGGAACATGACTATTATAGAGAATGGAAGGAGGGCTGTGAAATCTGATTCTCTGTGGGGGAGCATGACTATTATAGAGAATGGAAGGAGGGCTGTGACGTGGAGCCAAGGGTTAAAATGCTGGAACCCTGGAACAACATACTGAACATCTGGTGCAGCAGGAAGAGTGTTTAGGGAGAGCTAGGGACCAAATAAACACGTACTTGTTCTCAAACTCAGTTGTGCACCGGGGCCTCCCACTCCTCTTTCTATTCTGGTTAGAGACAGTTTGTGCTGTTCTGTGAAGGGAGTAGTACACAGCGTTGTACGAGATCTTCCATTTCTTGGCAATTTCTCGCATGGAATAGCCTTCATTTCTCAGAAGAAGAATAGACTGACGAGTTTCAGAAGAAAGTTCTTTGTTTCTGGCCATTTTGAGCCTGTAATCGAACCCACAAATGCTGATGCTCCAGATACTCAACTAGTCTAAAGAAGGACAGTTTTATTGCTTCTTTAATCAGCACAACAGTTTTCAGCTGTGCTAACATAATTGCAAAAGGGTTTTCTAATGATCAATTATACTTTTAAAATGATAAACTTGGATTAGGTAACACAACGTGCCATTGGAACACAGGAGTGATGGTTGCTGATAATGGGCCTCTGTACACCTATGTAGACATTCCATAAAAAATCAGCCGTTTCCAGCTACAATAGTCATTTACAACATTAACAATGTCTACACTGTATTTCTGATCAATTTGATGTTATTTTAATGGCCAAAACATTTGCTTTTCTTTCAAAAACAAGGAGATTTCTAAGTGACGCCAAACCTTTGAACGGTAGTGTATATATTTCAGTATATAACAACACCCGTACGCACGCAAGACTACACCTTGGCTGATGTTGAACAATTCAACACATCTTTGTGTCACAACCCTGGTACTGAGTGTGTTCTGGGGAATATGTTCTTATAAAGTACCACTTAGTAGAGTGTTCTTATCATCTCTGGCTAAACAGGCAGTGGCTTGATGATCTTCTTGGTCTTCCTGTTACATCGGGTACTATAGGTGTCCTGGAGGGCGATTAGTTTGCCCATTTGGAACGTAGAGTTAGTTCCAGATGGTGCCAGATGGTGGGCCATTTGGGACGTAGAGTTAGTTCCAGATGGTGACAGATAGTGTGTCATTTGGGACGTAGAGTTAGTTCCAGATGGTGCCAGATAGTGGGCCATTTGGGACGTAGAGTTAGTTCCAGATGGTGACAGATAGTGGGCCATTTGGGACGTAGAGTTAGTTCCAGAGGGGAAAGATCATAATAGAAGATCAATCAGATGTTAGTATTCAGTTCTTTCAGTATTTTCTATCTTTCAAAATGTGGTTTGAAAGCCTTGGCTTTATCATCAATTGAATAAATAGATGTTTTATTGAACATTGAACATTGTCTTTAGAGGAAAATACCATTGATAATGTGTTGTCCGTTAAACCTGATAATGTGTTGTCCGTTAAACCTGATAATGTGTTGTCCGTTAAACCTGATAATGTGTTGTCCGTTAAACCTGATAATGTGTTGTCCGTTAAACCTGATAATGTGTTGTCCGTTAAACCTGATAATGTGTTGTCCGTTAAACCTGATAATGTGTTGTCCGTTAAACCTCAATGGGCCATTACATTTTTTTGTCAAGTTCATTGTTCACTCATTGTTCTTTAGACAACATAAAACTGATGAGGTTTAGGAATCACATGATGAGGATTAGGAATCACATGATGAGGTTTAGGAATCACATGACGAGGTTTAGGAATCACATGACGAGGTTTAGGAATCACATGACGAGGTTTAGGAATCACATGACGAGGTTTAGGAATCACATGATGAGGTTTAGGAATCACATGATGAGGTTTAGGAACCACGTTTGCGTTCCAAAATGGAACCCTATTCCCTATATAGTGCACTACTTTTGACCAGTGCCCATGGCAACCATTCCCTATAGGACTACTTTTGACCAGTGCCCATGGCAACCATTCCCTATAGGACTACTTTTGACCAGTGCCCATGGCAACCATTCCCTATAGGACTACTTTTGACCAGTGCCCATGGCAACCATTCCCTATAGGACTACTTTTGACCAGTGCCCATGGCAACCATTCCCTATAGGACTACTTTTGACCAGTGCCCATGGCAACCATTCCCTATAGGACTACTTTTGACCAGTGCCCATGGCAACCATTCCCTATAGGACTACTTTTGACCAGAGCCCATGGCAACCATTCCCTATAGGACTACTTTTGACCAGTGCCCATGGCAACCATTCCCTATAGGACTACTTTTGACCAGTGCCCATGGCAACCATTCCCTATAGGACTACTTTTGACCAGAGCCCATGGCAACCATTCCCTATAGGACTACTTTTGACCAGAGCCCATGGCAACCATTCCCTATAGGACTGCTTTTGACCAGTGCCCATGGCAACCATTCCCTATAGGACTACTTTTGACCAGTGCCCATGGCAACCATTCCCTATAGGACTACTTTTGACCAGAGCCCATGGCAACCATTCCCTATAGGACTACTTTTGACCAGAGCCCATGGCAACCATTCCCTATAGGACTACTTTTGACCAGTGCCCATGGCAACCATTCCCTATAGGACTACTTTTGACCAGTGCCCATGGCAACCATTCCCTATAGGACTACTTTTGACCAGTGCCCATGGCAACCATTCCCTATAGGACTACTTTTGACCAGTGCCCATGGCAACCATTCCCTATAGGACTACTTTTGACCAGTGCCCATGGCAACCATTCCCTATAGGACTACTTTTGACCAGTGCCCATGGCAACCATTCCCTATAGGACTACTTTTGACCAGTGCCCATGGCAACCATTCCCTATAGGACTACTTTTGACCAGAGCCCATGGCAACCATTCCCTATAGGACTACTTTTGACCAGTGCCCATGGCAACCATTCCCTATAGGACTACTTTTGACCAGTGCCCATGGCAACCATTCCCTATAGGACTACTTTTGACCAGAGCCCATGGCAACCATTCCCTATAGGACTACTTTTGACCAGAGCCCATGGCAACCATTCCCTATAGGACTGCTTTTGACCAGTGCCCATGGCAACCATTCCCTATAGGACTACTTTTGACCAGTGCCCATGGCAACCATTCCCTATAGGACTACTTTTGACCAGAGCCCATGGCAACCATTCCCTATAGGACTACTTTTGACCAGAGCCCATGGCAACCATTCCCTATAGGACTACTTTTGACCAGTGCCCATGGCAACCATTCCCTATAGGACTACTTTTGACCAGAGCCCATGGCAACCATTCCCTATAGGACTACTTTTGACCAGAGCCCATGGCAACCATTCCCTATAGGACTACTTTTGACCAGTGCCCATGGCAACCATTCCCTATAGGACTACTTTTGACCAGAGCCCATGGCAACCATTCCCTATAGGACTACTTTTGACCAGAGCCCATGGCAACCATTCCCTATAGGACTACTTTTGACCAGAGCCCATGGCAACCATTCCCTATAGGACTACTTTTGACCAGTGCCCATGGCAACCATTCCCTATAGGACTACTTTTGACCAGAGCCCATGGCAACCATTCCCTATAGGACTACTTTTGACCAGAGCCCATGGCAACCATTCCCTATAGGACTACTTTTGACCAGTGCCCATGGCAACCATTCCCTATAGGACTACTTTTGACCAGTGCCCATGGCAACCATTCCCTATAGGACTACTTTTGACCAGAGCCCATGGCAACCATTCCCTATAGGACTACTTTTGACCAGAGCCATATGGGCCCTGATCAAAAGTAGTGCACTATATAGGCAATAGGGTGCATACTCACCATGACGCCCTTGAGAGAACTGTAGGTTAACTAGTCTGTGTTTGCCAGTGGTTGCAATGCTTTTTCCCATGAAATTGACATTATAAAGTGAGCAACAGCTGCTGTCGTATTAATAATTTAGCGCCAAGGAACCAACCAGCACAATGGTCTCATGGTCAGCTGCTGTGTAAAGTGTTTCTCACTGTGTGTGTGTGTGTGTGTGTGTGTGTGTGTGTGTGTGTGTGTGTGTGTGTGTGTGTGTGTGTGTGTGTGTGTGTGTGTGTGTGTGTGTGTGTGTGTGTGTGTGTGTGTGTGTGCGTGCGTGCGTGCGTGCGTGCGTGCGTGCGTGCGTGCGTGCGTGCGTGCGTGGGCATGCGTGTATGTGTGTACGTGTGTGTGTTCATATTTTTGTGTGTGATGAGTGGTTTAACCTGTTTTAAAATTCTTAAATTGCGAATGTTTTTTGTAAAGACTTAATATACCCTTGTAAAAATACTTAATATACCCTTGTAAAAATACTTAATATACCCTTGTAAAAAGGCTTAATATACCCTTGTAAAAATACTTAATATACCCTTGTAAAAAGGCTTAATATACCCTTGTAAAAATACTTAATATACCCTTGTAAAAAGGCTTAATATACCCTTGTAAAAAGGCTTAATATACCCTTGTAAAAAGGCTTAATATACCCTTGTAAAAAGGCTTAATATACCCTTGTAAAAAGGCTTAATATACCCTTGTAAAAATACTTAATATACCCTTGTAAAAAGGCTTAATATACCCTTGTAAAAAGGCTTAATATACCCTTGTAAAAAGGCTTAATATACCCTTGTAAAAATACTTAATATACCCTTGTAAAAAGGCTTAATAAACACTTTTTTTTTAGAGTCCTCCTTACAGTCCCATTTTTACCACATTCTTTCCCAGATAAGGATGTTCTATCTCCCGTGCCGGCAGGTTTAGACATGGGAGTAGACGTGGGCCGATGTGGGTGGACACCATAAATACATCCATTATAGATTAGCTTTAGGCAGGTCCTAAGAAACATTATAAAACTAATAAAATGTATTTTCAAAACAATAGAATGGCATTTGTTGAGTTTAATGATGTTACTGGTCTGTGCAGCCTATATGCTACATGGCTGGCTGCACCATGCACGTGAAATAACGTTTGATTTTCTTAATTAAACAGACAAGACACACTTACCCTGATCACTGTCATCACATATGTTATAGTAGGCTAAGAATAGAATGAAATAGAACACAATAAAATACCATGCCACACAATTAGCATCACAACAGTTATGTGGAACCACTGTAACATAAAAAAGTCATATTTTGAAACAGAGCCCAAGACAAGCCCATGCTTTTTTGATCCACGTTTCATCTGTTTCCTCACTCGGCTTTCAAATCAAACTTTATTTGTCACATGTGCCGAAAACAACAGGTGTAGACCATAATGTGAAATGCTTAAACAACAAGTATAAAAATAACACAATAAAATAACAATAACGAGGTAATACAGGTTAGTTGAGGTCATTTCTACATGTAGGTAAAGTGACTACGCATACAGTTTCAATCACTCCACAGATTTCATGTTAACAAACTATAGTTTTGTCAAGTCTGTTAGGACATCTACTTTGTGCATGACACAAGTCATTCTTCCAACAATTGTTTACAGACAGATTATTTCACTTATAATTCACTATATCACAATTCCAGTGGGTCAGAAGTTTACATACATTAAGTTGACTGTGTCTTTAAACAGCTTGGAAAATTACAGAAAATGATGTCATGGCTTTAGAAGCTTCTGATAGGCTAATTGACATCATTTGAGTCAATTGGAGGTCTACCTGTGGATGTATTTCAAGGCCTACCTTCAAAAATGATGTAGATATACTGAAGCAACATCTCAAGACATCAGTCAGGAAGTTAAAGCTTGGTCGCAAATGGGTCTTCCAAATGGACAATGACCCCAAGCATTCCGTTTTTTGGGGGTTTTCCTCTGACACCGCCTAGCATATAAGTCCTGAATGGCAGGAAGCTTGGCCCCAGTGATGTACTGGGCCGTACTAACTACCTTCTGTAGTGCCTTACGGACAGATGCCGAGCAGTTGCCATACCAGGCGGTGATGCCACCGGTCAGGATGCTCTCGATAGTGCAGCTGTAGAACGTTTTGAGATCTGGGGACCATTCCACATTTTTTCAGTCTCCTCCCAGGGAAAAGATTTTGTCGTGCCCTCTTCACAACTGTCTTAGTGTGTTTGGACCATGATGGTTGTGGACACCAAGGAACTTGAAACCTCCTGGTATAGAGGTCCTGGATGGCAGGAAGCTTGGCCCCAGTGATGTACTGGGCCGTACGCACTACCCTCTGTAGTGCCTTGCGGTCGGAGGCCGAGCAGTTGCCGTACCAGGCGGTGATGCAACCAGTCAGGATGCTCTCGATGGTGCAGCTGTAGAACATTTTGAGGATCTGAGGACCCATGCCAAATCTTTTCAGTCTCCTGAGGGGGAATAGGCTTTGTCGTAACCCTCTTCACGACCATGTTTGGAACATGATTGTTTGTTGGTGATGTGGACACCAAGGAACTTGAAGCTCTCGACCTGCTCCACTACAGCCCTGTCGATGTGAATGGGGGCGTGCTCGGTCCTCTTTTTCCTGTAGTCCACAATCATCTCCTTTGTCTTGATCACGTTGAGGGAGAGGTTGTTATCCTGGCACCACACTGCCAGGTCTCTGACCTCCTCTCTATAGGCTGTCTCATCGTTGTCGGTGATCAGGCCTTCCACTGTTATGTCCTTGGCAAACTTAATGATGGTGTTGGAGTTGTGCCTGGCCGTGCAGTCGTGGGTGAACAGGGAGTACAGGAGGGGACTGAGCAAGGACCCCTGAGGGGCCCCAGTGTTGAGGATCACTGTGGCAGATGTGTTATTACCTACCCTTACCACCAGGGGGCGGCCCGTCAGGAAGTCCAGGATCCAGTTGCAGAGGGAGGTGTTTATTCCCAGTGTCTTGTCTTGCCAGAGGCCGCTGTTCTATCCTGCCGAAAAATAATTAAACCTGCTAGCTGTATGTTATTCATGTCGTCGTTCAGCCACGACTCGGTGAAACACAAGATATTAAGTTTTTAATGTCCCGTTGGTAGGTTATTCGTGATCATACCTTGTCTAATTTATTTTTCAATGACTATACGTTGGCTAGTAATACTAATGGTAAAGGCAGATTACCCACTCACCGTCGGATCCTTACAAGGCACCCCTACCTACGTCCCCTATATCTCTGTCTCTTTCTCCTGTGAATCACGGGTATTTCGGTATTGTCGGGTTTTTGAAGTACATCCTCTGCGTCTGGCTCGTTGAAGAAAAAAACATCTTTGTCCAGTCCAAGGTGAGTAATCGCTGTACTGATATATAAAAGCTCTTTTCGGTCGTAAGAGACTGTGGCAGAAACATTATGTACAAAATAAGTTACAAATAACGTGAAAAAACACACATAGTAGCACAATTGGTGCCTGTAGAACGGCAGCCTTCTCCACCTGCGCCATTTCTTTAGGCAGGTTACCTTCGCTTCCTTGGGAACAGGGACTATGGTGGTCTGCTTGAAACATGTAGGTGTTACAGACTCAGTCAGGGAGAGGTTGAACATGTCAGTGAAGACACCTGCCAGTTGGTCAGCGCATGTGTTGTTGTTTGTTTAGTGTTTTCCAGTTTTCCCAGAAGTGTTTAGAGTCTCTGGATTCTTCAATTACATTGAGCTGGTTTCTGACGTGCTGTTCCCTCTTTTTCAGTAGTGTATTTCTGTATTGTTTGAGTGATTCACCATAGTGAAGGTGTATTTCTGTATTGTTTTAGTGATTCACCATAGTGAAGGTGTATTTCTGTATTGTTTCAGTGATTCACCATAGTGAAGGTGTATTTCTGTATTGTTTTAGTGATTCACCATAGTGAAGGTGTATTTCAGTATTGTTTTAGTGATTCACCATAGTGAAGGTGTATTTCTGTATTGTTTTAGTGATTCACCATAGTGAAGGTGTATTTCTGTATTGTTTTAGTGATTCACCATAGTGAAGAAGTATTTCAGTATTGTTTTAGTGATTCACCATAGTGAAGGTGTATTTCTGTATTGTTTTAGGGACTCACCATAGTGAAGGTGTATTTCTGTATTCTTTTAGTAATTCACCATAGTGAAGGTGTATTTCTGTATTGTTTTAGTGATTCACCATAGTGAAGGTGTATTTCTGTATTGTTTTAGTGATTCACCATAGTGAAGGTGTATTTCTGTATTGTTTTAGTGCTTCACCATAGTGAAGATGTATTTCTGTATTGTTTTAGTGATTCACCATAGTGAAGGTGTATTTCTGTATTGTTTTAGTGATTCACCATAGTGAAGGTGTATTTCTGTATTGTTTTAGTGATTCACCATAGTGAAGGTGTATTTCTGTATTGTTTTAGTGATTCACCATAGTGAAGGTGTATTTCTGTATTGTTTTAGTGATTCACCATAGTGAAGGTGTATTTCTGTATGGTTTTAGTGCTTCACCATAGTGAAGATGTATTTCTGTATTGTTTTAGTGATTCACCATAGTGAAGGTGTATTTCTGTATGGTTTTAGTGCTTCACCATAGTGAAGGTGTATTTCTGTATTGTTTTAGTGATTCACCATAGTGAAGGTGTATTTCTGTATTGTTTTAGTGATTCACCATAGTGAAGGTGTATTTCTGTATTGTTTTAGTGATTCACCATAGTGAAGGTGTATTTCTGTATGGTTTTAGTGATTCACCATAGTGAAGGTGTATTTCTGTATTGTTTTAGTGATTCACCATAGTGAAGGTGTATTTCTGTATTGTTTTAGTGATTCACCATAGTGAAGGTGTATTTCTGTATTGTTTTAGTGATTCACCATAGTGAAGGTGTATTTCTGTATTGTTTTAGTGATTCTCCATAGTGAAGGTGTATTTCTGTATTGTTTTAGTGATTCACCATAGTGAAGGTGTATTTCTGTATTGTTTTAGTGATTCACCATAGTGAAGGTGTATTTCTGTATTGTTTTAGTGATTCACCATAGTGAAAGCGTAGAATCAGGTTTTCTGCGTCTCTATGGTTTTGGTTGGATACATGTCTCAATTTCTTTCTTAGGTTTTTGCATTCTTTGTAAGGGTCTGACCGAGGCCAGGCCTCTGACTCCCTCTAGGGGGAGTGGGATGACCACGGTCAGGTCCTGACACCCAGGGTTGGGTTATTGGTGATCCCCAGTTAGAGACAGCTGTCCTGAGTTGTCTCTAATTGGGGATTCTATTTATGTGCACCGCACATCCACCTGGGTGTGGATCATTATTTGTGTTGGTGTACTTGTGTGTTCACTACAACGCCACGGTGTTCAGTACGTTTATTGTTTTGTATGTTTTATTAGTAGAATAAAACCTGTTTTCATCGTCCTCTTGCTCTGCGCCTCGTTCCATCTACACTCACCGTGACATTCTTCATCAAACCTTTTATCATTGATGTTAATTTTCTTCGGTTTTCAGCTTGTAGTTTTTAGATCTGATAGAGAAGCTGAGAGGTCAAATATACTGTTTAGATTTTCTACTGCCAAGTTTACACCTTCACTATTACAGTGTTTGACGTTTTGTCCAGGAAGTTGTCTAGAAGGGATTGAATTTGTTGTTACCTAATAGTTTTTTGGTAGATTTCAACACTACATTCCTTCCATCTATAGCATTTCTTAATATTATTCAGTTCCTTTGGCTTTGATGCCTCATGATTAAGTATTGCTCTGTTCAAGTAGACTGTGATTTAGCTGTGATCTGATAGGGTGTCAGTGGACTGACTGAACGCTCTGAGAGACTCTGTGTTCTGATAGGGGTGTCAGTGGACTGACTGAACGCTCTGAGAGACTCTGTGATCTGATAGGGTGTCAGTGGACTGACTGTGAACGCTCTGAGAGACTCTGTGATCTCATAGTGGTGTCAGTGGACTGACTGTGAACACTCTGAGAGACTCTGTGATCTGATAGTGGTGTCAGTGGACTGACTGTGAACACTCTGAGAGACTCTGTGATCTGAAAGGAGTGTCAGTGGACTGACTGTGAACACTCTGAGAGACTCTGTGATCTGAAAGGGTGTCAGTAAACTGACTGTGAACACTCCGAGAGACTCTGTGATCTGATAGTGGTGTCAGTGGACTGACTGTGAACACTCTGAGAGACTCTGTGATCTGAAAGGAGTGTCAGTGGACTGACTGTGAACGCTCTGAGAGACTCTGTGATCTGATAGGGTGTCAGTGGACTGACTGTGAACACTCTGAGAGACTCTGTGATCTGATAGTGGTGTCAGTGGACTGACTGTGAACACTCTGAGAGACTCTGTGATCTGATAGTGGTGTCAGTGGACTTACTGATTGCTCTGAGAGACTCTTTGATCTGATAGTGGTGTCAGTGGACTGACAGTGAGCGCTCTGAGAGACTCTGTGATCTGATAGTGGTGTCAGTGGACTTACTGAATGCTCTGAGAGATTATGTGATCTGATAGTGGTGTCAGTGGACTGACTGTGAACACTCTGAGAGACTCTGTGATCTGATAGTGGTGTCAGTGGACTGACTGTGAACACTCTGAGAGACTCTGTGATCTGATAGTGGTGTCAGTGGACTTACTGATTGCTCTGAGAGACTCTTTGATCTGATAGTGGTGTCAGTGGACTGACAGTGAGCGCTCTGAGAGACTCTGTGATCTGATAGTGGTGTCAGTGGACTGACTGAACGCTCTGAGAGACTCTGGGTTGAGGTCAGTGATAAAGTAGTCTACAGTACTACTGTCTATCTCCCTATATTTCTCCAGGTGATGTTCTGAACTGTCACTCCTCTCTTTTCTAACCGTCATCCCTCTCTCCTCTCCACCACAGAGAAGCCGATGGCCCGGGGTCCTCCCGGAGGAGTCTTGGGGGTGTTGGGAGGGGTTGTAGCCACTGGTCTCCTCATTGCTGTGGCCGTCACTGTCTTCATGATCTACCGGCGGCAGCGGAAGACCCCCACTGAGACCGACAATGACCTGTGAGTAGACCAGGGGCTGGGGGAAGGCCGGAGACTGGAGGCCAGAGGCCGGAGGCCAGATAAAGAGTGTAGAGTAGGGTCCAGGGGGGATAAAGAGTGCAGAGTAGGGTCCAGGGGGGATAAAGAGTGTAGAGTAGGGTCCAGGGGGGATAAAGAGTGTAGAGTAGGGTCCAGGGGGGATAAAGTGTGCAGAGTAGGGTCCAGGGGGGATAAAGAGTGCAGAGTAGGGTCCAGGGGGGATAAAGAGTGTAGAGTAGGGTCCAGGGGGGATAAAGAGTGTAGAGTAGGGTCCAGGGGGGATAAAGTGTGCAGAGTAGGGTCCAGGGGGGATAAAGAGTGTAGAGTAGGGTCCAGGGGGGATAAAGAGTGTAGAGTAGGGTCCAGGGGGGATAAAGTGTGCAGAGTAGGGTCCAGGGGGGATAAAGAGTGTAGAGTAGGGTCCAGGGGGGATAAAGAGTGTAGAGTAGGGTCCAGGGGGGATAAAGAGTGTAGAGTAGGGTCCAGGGGGGATAAAGTGTGCAGAGTAGGGTCCAGGGGGGATAAAGAGTGTAGAGTAGGGTCCAGGGGGGATAAAGTGTGTAGAGTAGGGTCCAGGGGGGATAAAGAGTGTAGAGTAGGGTCCAGGGGGGATAAAGAGTGTAGAGTAGGGTCCAGGGGGGATAAAGAGTGTAGAGTAGGGTCCAGGGGGGATAAAGTGTGTAGAGTAGGGTCCAGGGGGGATAA
Source organism: Thymallus thymallus (assembly GCA_023634145.1). Lineage (NCBI taxonomy): Eukaryota > Metazoa > Chordata > Actinopteri > Salmoniformes > Salmonidae > Thymallus > Thymallus thymallus. The sequence goes on along the minus strand of CM042379.1, from coordinate 33,961,749 downwards.
AGTGTGCAGAGTAGGGTCCAGGGGGGTTAAAGTGTGTAGAGTAGGGTCCAGGGGGGATAAAGTGTGTAGAGTAGGGTCCAGGGGGGATACCTAGGTACTTGCAGACAGTGGGGTGGGTGTGTGGTTTAGAGAGACAGTACATTGGGGGCTATAGACTCTTCTGTCCGTGAAAAAAGTATTGCACTACATAGGGACACAGCTTTTGTCAGCACCCAGGAGGAACAACTCCACTCCAGAAGAGCCAAACAACCCCCTCTCCTCACCAACTGGAACAGAGGCATATCACCCCTCCCTAACTGTAACAGAGACATAACACCCCCCCCTCACCCTAACTGTAACAGAGACATAACATCCCCCCCCTCACCCTAACTGTAACAGAGACATAACACCCCCCACCCTCACCCTAACTGTAACAGAGACATAACACCCCCCCCTCACCCTAACTGTAACAGAGACATAACACCCCCCCCTCACCCTAACTGTAAATGAGACATAACACCCCCCCCCCCCTCACCCCAACTGTAACAGAGACATAACACCCCCCCCTCACCCTAACTGTAACAGAGACATAACACCCCCCCCCTCACCCTAACTGTAACAGAGACATAACACCCCCCCCTCACCCTAACTGTAACAGAGACATAACACCCCCCCCTCCCCCTAACTGTAACAGAGACATAACACCCCCCCCCTCACCCTAACTGTAACAGAGACATAACACCCCCCCCTCACCCTAACTGTAACAGAGACATAACACCCCCCCCTCACCCTAACTGTAACAGAGACATAACACCCCCCCCTCCCCCTAACTGTAACAGAGACATAACACCCCCCCCCCCCTCACCCTAACTGTAACAGAGACATAACACCCCCCCTAACTGTAACAGAGACATAACACCCCCCCCCCTCACCCTAACTGTAACAGAGACATAACACCCCCCCCCCTCACCCTAACTGTAACAGAGACATAACACCCCCCCCCTCACCCTAACTGTAACAGAGACATAACACCCCCCCCTCACCCTAACTGTAACAGAGACATAACACCCCCCCCCCCCTAACTGTAACAGAGACATAACACCCCCCCCCTCCCCCTAACTGTAAATGAGACATAACACCCCCACCCCTCACCCTAACTGTAACAGAGACATAACACCCCCCCCTCACCCTAACTGTAACAGAGACATAACACCCCCCTTCCCCCTAACTGTAAATGAGACATAACACCCCCCCCCCCTAACTGTAACAGAGACATAACACCCCCCCCCCTAACTGTAACAGAGACATAACACCCCCCCCCTCCCCCTAACTGTAAATGAGACATAACACCCCCCCCCTCACCCTAACTGTAACAGAGACATAACACCCCCCCCCTCACCCTAACTGTAACAGAGACATAACACCCCCCCCTCACCCTAACTGTAACAGAGACATAACACCCCCCCCTCACCCTAACTGTAAATGAGACATAACACCCCCCCCCTCACCCTAACTGTAACAGAGACATAACACCCCCCCCTCACCCTAACTGTAAATGAGACATAACACCCCCCCCCTCACCCTAACTGTAACAGAGACATAACACCCCCCCCCTCACCCTAACTGTAACAGAGACATAACACCCCCCCCCTCACCCTAACTGTAAATGAGACATAACACCCCCCCCCCCCCCCCTAACTGTAACAGAGACATAACACCCCCCCCCCCTCACCCTAACTGTAACAGAGACATAACACCCCCCCCCTCACCCTAACTGTAACAGAGACATAACACCCCCCCCCCCTCACCCTAACTGTAACAGAGACATAACACCCCCCCCCCCCCTAACTGTAACAGAGACATAACACCCCCCCCTCCCCCTAACTGTAACAGAGACATAACACCCCCCCCTCACCCTAGCTGTAACAGAGACATAACACCCCCCCCCCCCTCACCCTAACTGTAACAGAGACATAACACCCCCCCCCTCACCCTAACTGTAACAGAGACATAACACCCCCCCTCACCCTAACTGTAACAGAGACATAACATCCCCCCCTCACCCTAACTGTAACAGAGACATAACACCCCCCCCCCCTCACCCTAACTGTAACAGAGACATAACACCCCCCCCTCACCCTAACTGTAACAGAGACATAACACCCCCCCCTCACCCTAACTGTAACAGAGACATAACACCCCCCCCTCCCTCACCCTAACTGTAACAGAGACATAACACCCCCCCCTCCCTCACCCTAACTGTAACAGAGACATAACACCCCCCCCCCTCACCCTAACTGTAACAGAGACATAACACCCCCCCCCCCTCACCCTAACTGTAACAGAGACATAACACCCCCCCCTCACCCTAACTGTAACAGAGACATAACACCCCCCCCTAACTGTAACTGTAACAGAGACATAACACCCCCCCCTCACCCTAACTGTAACAGAGACATAACACCCCCCCCTCACCCTAACTGTAACAGAGACATAACACCCCCCCCTCACCCTAACTGTAACAGAGACATAACATCCCCCCCCCTCACCCTAACTGTAACAGAGACATAACACCCCCCCCCTCACCCTAACTGTAACAGAGACATAACACCCCCCCCCTCACCCTAACTGTAACAGAGACATAACACCCCCCCCCTCACCCTAACTGTAACAGAGACATAACACCCCCCCCTAACTGTAACAGCCTTAGTGCACTAAGGAATATCACTCTATTCACTTCATAGTGCATTACATTTTGCCAGGCCCATAGGGAGGGCTCTGGTCATAAGTAGTGCACTATATAGGAAATAGGGGCTCATTTGCGCTCCCAAGTGGTGCAGTGGTCTAAGGCACTGCATCTCTGTGCTAGAGGCGTCACTACAGACACCCTGGCTAGAATCCAGGCTGTATCACAACTGGCCGTGATTGGGCGTTCCATAGGGCGGTGCACAATTGGCCTAGCGTCGCCCGAGTTTGGCCGGTGTAGGCCGTCATTGTAAGTAAAGGTTAATTAAAAAATCAATTTAAAAATTGGGACGTAGAATCCATATCTGTTGACATGTTGTCAACATACTAAAGTATGTGGTCCAGGAGGTTTCTTTCCAGAGGTCATGGATGTATACATGAGGACAGGAAACACAGTGAACATAACACCATCTGCTTTGTTCTGTTGGGAAGTAGATAGGCCTTGAGGACATTAGTTCAGACTGCTAGATCTTCGTATAAGGGGTTACTTGATTGTGGTTCTGTCTTGATTTGACAATTTCTGTTGAAAATCAGGTGTTTCAATCATGCTCTAATTGCAGGGAATTCTTCATCATACTTCCCCCCTACAACACTGTGCCTAGGTCCCAAATGGCACCCTGTTCCCTAGTCAGTTAAACACTCTTACAGGGCCCTGGTTAAAGTAGTGCCCTAAAAAGGGAATAGGGTGGCATTTGGGACGCATGCACTGTCTCAGCGGTATGGAGGATACATAGAGTCATGCCTTATCATGTATTCTTAATGTATATTTATCAGTACATTACAGTATACACTAATATTAAGATGAACTGAAGTGAGAAAACGATAAATACGGCATGTTTTCTCCAGAGGTGGAAAGTAAAAGATACCTTCATAGAAAATGATTCAGTAAAAGTGAACGCCAGCCTGTAAAATACTACTTGAGAAAAAGTCTAAAAGTATCTGGTTTGAAATATATTTAAGTATCAAAATTAAAGGTTATTGCTATCATATACTTAAGTATCAAAAGTAAAAGTATAAATCATTTTAAAATCCTTATATTAAGCAAACCAGACGGCACCAGTTAAAAAAAAGTAAAAGTACTGCTAGCGAGGCTCACACTCCTACACTGAAACATGATTTATAAACACAGTACTCCTGTCCTACTAAGATAAACATTTAACAAGTACTTTTGGGTGTAAAGGTATTAAGTAGTAGTTTCAAGTATTTTTACTTAAGTACTTTACACCACTGGATTTTTCTCCATTGAACACTAGTTAGTATCTAATGAGCATCTCCCATCTTTATCCTCTCCAAATTATTACATTATCCTTTGTAATATTTATATTAATATTTGTAAGCTGCGTAACTGTGTTCTGAGGGAGGCTGACCAAACCACACACCTCATACCTCACACCTCATACCACACTCCTCACACCTCACACCTCACACCTCATACCACATCCTCACACCACACACCTCACACCTCACACCTCATACCACATCGTCACACCACACTCCTCACACCACACACCTCACACCTCACACCTCACACCTCATACCCCTCCTCACACCACACACCTCTACCTCACACAACACACCACACACCTCTACCTCACACCACACACCGCACACCTCTACCTCACACCACACACCACACACCTCTACCTTACACCACACACCACACATCTCTACCTCACACCTCAAACCACACACCTCTATCTCACACCACACACCTCTACCTCACACCACGCACCTCCACCTCAAACCACACACCTCTACCTCACACACACACCTCGTACCTCAACCTCACACCACACACCTCTACCTCACATCACACACCACACACCTCAACCTCACACCACACACCTCACCTCACACCACACACCTCTACCTCACATCACACACCACACACCTCCACCTCACACCAAACACCTCCACCTCACACCACACACCTCTACCTCACACCTCACACCACACACCTCAACCTCACACCACACACCTCCATCTCACACCACCCACCTCCACCTCACACCACACACCACACACCTCTACCTCACACCACACACCTCTACCTCACAACACACACCTCTACCTCACACCACACACCACACACCTCTACCTCACACCACACACCTCAACCTCACACCACACACCTCAACCTCACACCTCTACCTCACACCACACACCTCCACCTCACACCACACACCTCACACCACACACCTCACCTCACACCACACACCTCTACCTCACACCACACACCTCTACCTCACACCACACACCTCCAACTCACACTACACACCTCACACCTCTACCTCACACCACATACCTAGCACCTCAACCTCACACCACACACCTCTACCTCACACCACACACCACACACCTCACCTCACACCACACACCTCTACCTCACACCACACACCTCTACCTCACACCACACACCTCCACCTCACACCACACACCTCACCTCACACCACACACCTCTACCTCACATCACACATCACACACCTCCACCTCACACACCTCTACCTCACACCACACACCTCTACCTCACACCACACACCTCCACCTCACACCACACACCTCACCTCACACCACACACCTCTACCTCACATCACACACCACACACCTCAACCTCACACACACACCTCCACCTCACACCACACACACCACACACCTCCACCTCACACCACACACCTCCACCTCACACCACACACCATACACCTCTACCTCACACCACACACCTCTACCACACACCTCAACATCACACCACACACCTCTACCTCACACCACCCACCTCCACCTCACACCACACACCACACACCTCTACCTCACACCACACACCTCTACCTCACACCACACCTCTAACTCACACCACACACCACACACCTCTACCTCACACCACACACCACACACCTCAACCTCACACCACACACCACACACCTCCACCTCACACCTCACACCACACACCTCTACCTCACACCAAACACCTCCACCTCACACCACACACCTCTACCTCACACCACACACCTCTACCTCACACCACACCTCAACCTCACACCACACACCTTTCCCTCTACCACACACCACACACCTCAACCTCACACGACACACCACACACCTCTACCTCACACCTCACACCACACACCTCCACCTCACACCACACACCTCTACCTCACACCACACACCTCAACCTCACACCACACACCACACACCTCTACCTCACACCACACACCTCTACCTCACACCACACACCTCAACCTCACACCACACACATCCACCTCACACCACACACCTCGCACCTCAACCTCACACCACACACCTCTACCTCACACCACACACCTCAACCTCACACCACACACCTCACACCTCAATCTCACACCACACACCTAGCACCACACACCTCTACCTCACACCACACACCTCTACCTCACACCACACACCTCAACCTCACACCACACACCTCTACCTAACACCACACACCTCTACCTCACACCACACACCTCTACCTCACACCACACACCTCCACCTCACACCACACACCTCTACCTCACACCACACACCTCTACCTCACACCACACACCTCTACCTCACACCTCTACCTCACACCACACACCTAATACCTAGCACCCTATTCCCTATATAGTATACTACTGTTCACTAGGGTCCATATGATGACCATAGGGTTCTGGTCAAAAGTCGTCTCCTATATAGGGAATAGGGTTCTATTTCAGATACAGCCTAGGTGTTTGGTTGCCAGGCTAGGTGAGGGTTGCCATGATGCTACAGTCCATTCTCCAGGTTTCCTCCAGAGCCCCATGGGAGGATAGCTGCTGTGTACAGGGACTTGCTATTGCCTCTCCTGCCTTTTTGGGAATATCTCCAAGACAACCAGGGCTACAGAGCATACAATCTGGGCGCTAAATGCACACAAAGCCCTTAATCAACAAGATTAGGGTGATGATTGGATACTTCAGGGGGACATGATCCAAAACCATGTAACTGATTAGATATTCAAAAGGTTTGAATATCACCATTACAGATGGGGAACTGCTACCCTACACTACATGTGCCAGAGTTCCATATTCAATGTGTTTTGTCTTCCATGTTCGCTACTCTGAACGTACGTCCAATACCAGATACCACACTGAACGCACGTCCAATACCAGATACCACACTGAACGCACGTCCAATACCAGATACCACACTGAACGCACGTCCAATACCAGATACCACACTGAACGCACGTCCAATACCAGATACCACACTGAACGCACGTCCAATACCAGATACCACACTGAACGCACGTCCAATACCAGATACCACACTGAACGCACGTCCAATACCAGATACCACACTGAACGCACGTCCAATACCAGATACCACACTGAACGCACGTCCAATACCAGATACCACACTGAACGCACGTCCAATACCAGATACTAAGCAGTCCAAGAAACCACCACCCACCCAGTCCAATACCTCCTATACTTTTCAGAAATGCTTTCCAAGACAAGTTAAGTCTACGATCATGAACCAAAGCGCTCACCTCTCCCATGCTTTCTGTCTCGTTCTCCCTTTCTGCTAATCTGTATCTCTGTGTCTTCTGTTCTTCTCTGTCTCTCTCTCACTCTGCTGCCAAAGTAACTGCTCTCTGTTTCTGTCCCCTCCGCTCCTCCTCCTCCTCCTCCTCCTCCTCCTCCTCCTCCCAGCATCGCTGTGGCTGCAGTGGCTGATACTGTTGTGACACAGCCTCCTCCTACTGATTCTGTTGCACCTCCGGCAGAGCCCGTCACTGTTGTGACACAAGCCCTCGAGAAGTCTGAATCCCCCACAAGGAAAGTAGTGACACCCGCCCCCAGTCTACCCTCCACTGGTACCAGCCCACCCCGCTCTCCCCCGCTAGGTCCCTGTATCTTGTTGCCTGCATGCAATGGTGGCCTGAAATTGATATACTTGAGCACACGATTGTAAATATTGATAAGTATAATACAAATGAATGAGATACCATCACCTTCAGGGTGAATAGAACTTACAGTGAAGACGTTATCACAAGAACACACTGTTAGAATTACATAACCTTTCTGATTGCGCTTTTATATCTGATACAAATAAAAAACATTTTTTTACCCCTTCAAGTAAATGAGATGAATTGTGATAAAAACCTTACAGTGATAAAGAGTAAGAGTGCCAAGATGAAACATTAATGTTCGGAACCAAACCCATTCTAATCATTGTCTTAGATAAGAACATGGAGGAGTATGGGGGGGGACATGAATATGTAATATATTAGAATATTAAACAAATAAAAGCTATATTTTTCTTAGAATTATGATAAATATCTTCGTGATACATGTGCCAAATGTTAATACTCTGTGATAATAAACCATCTGGCTGGCTAGCATTCTCTATCTCTCTGCATCTCTCCTCATGTATTGCTGTTTGCATGGATGTCTGTCTAATACTGTTCTGTACTGTTCTGTACTGTGTGCATGGCAAGGTTCTGTCCTGTTGTCTTGGTCGTCATGGTGATTGGCATGACATTCTAAATGGAATGATACTGTGTGTTCTAAATCTATTAATTTCCCTTATCAATAGTTGTATTTCTGTCAAGTCTGTTGTCCAGACTTGACAGACTTGGACGACGCTGGGCCAATTGTGCGCCGCCCTATGGGACGCCCAATCACGGCCTGTTGTGATACAGCCTGGATAAATTCAATTTTGTAAATGTTGACAATAACTGATTTCTTTGTTGAAGTGAAAACAAGTGAATGTGTACGGGAGGAATGTGTATTGTATGGCAAAGTATTTATTTAAAAAAAAAAATTTTTTTAATTTAAACTTTATTTAACTAGGCAAGTCAGTTAAGAACAAATTCTTATTTACAATGACGGCCTACACCAGCCAAACTCGGACGACACTGGGCCAATTGTGTGCCGGCCTATGGGACTCCCAATCACGGCCGGTTGTGATACAGTCTGGATTCGAACCAGGTTGTCTGTACTGACGCCTCTAGCACTGAGATAGAGTGTCTTAGACCACAGTGGAAGTAGAATCATCATGAAGAGATTCATAGTCATAAATTGACTTAGTGCTTATTAATGAATGTGAGAGAGATTTAAAGGGTAGTACAATATTTAGCTGGATTTAAAGGGTAGTACAATATTTAGCTGGATTTAAAGGGTAGTACAATATTTAGCTGGATTTAAAGGGTAGTACAATATTTAGCTGGATTTAAAGGGTAGTACAATATTTAGCTGGATTTAAAGGGTAGTACAATATTTAGCTGTGTTTAAAGGGTAGTACAATATTTAGCTGGATTTAAAGGGGTAGTACAATATTTAGCTGGATTTAAAAGGGGAGCACAGTATTTAGCTGGATTTAAAGGGTAGTACAATATTTAGCTGGATTTAAAGGGGTAGTACATTATTTAGCTGGATTTAAAGGGTAGTACAATATTTAGCTGGATTTAAAAGGGGAGTACAGTATTTTGCTGTGTTTAAAGGTTAGTACAATATTTAGCTGGATTTAAAAGGGTAGTACAATATTTAGCTGGATTTAAAAGGGGAGTACAGTATTTAGCTGTGTTTAAAGGGTAGTACAGTATTTAGCTGGATTTAAAAGGGTAGTACAATATTTAGCTGGATTTAAAAGGGGAGTACAGTATTTAGCTGGGTTTAAAGGGTAGTACAATATTTAGCTGGATTTAAAAGGGTAGTACAGTATTTAGCTGGATTTAAAAGGGGAGTACAGTATTTAGCTGGGTTTAAAGGGTAGTACAATATTTAGTTGTTTTAAAAGGGGAGTACAGTATTTAGCTGTGTTTAAAGGGTAGTATAATATTTAGCTGGATTTAAAGGGTAGTACAATATTTAGCTGGATTTAAAGGGTAGTACAATATTTAGCTGGATTTAAAGGGTAGTACAATATTTAGCTGGATTTAAAGGGGGAGTACAATATTTAGCTGGATTTAAAGGGGTAATACAATATTTAGCTGTATTTAAAGGGGTAGTACAATATTTAGCTGGGTTTAAAGGGTAGTACAGTATTTAGCTGGATTTAAAAGGGGAGTACAGTATTTAGCTGGATTTAAAAGGGGAGTACAGTATTTAGCTGGATTTAAAAGGGGAGTACAGTATTTAGCTGGATTTAAAAGGGGAGTACAGTATTTAGCTGGATTTAAAAGGGGAGTACAGTATTTAGCTGGATTTAAAAGGGGAGTACAGTATTTAGCTGGATTTAAAAGGGGAATACAGTATTTAGCTTTGTTTAAAGGGGAGTACAATATTTAGTTGTTTAAAAGGGGAGTACAGTATTTAGCTGAGTTTAATGGGTGAGTCCAGAATTTAGCTGTGTTTAATGTGGTAGTCCAGTATTTAGCTTAGTTTTTAAAGGGGAGTACAGTATTTAGACACATTGTTTTCAATCTGCATACTGCTAACCATGTTATCGAGAGCTGAGTGCTGGATAATGTCTATGTTCTCCCGTAGCGTGGCTATATACAGGGTGTTCAGGTTTCCAATTGATCTGTTAGCTTGGCTATATACAGGGAGTTCAGGTTTCCAATTGATCTGTTAGCTTGGCTATATACAGGGAGTTCAGGTTTCCAATTGATCTGTTAGCTTGGCTATATACAGGGTGTTCAGGTTTCCAATTGATCTGTTAGCTTGGCTATATACAGGGAGTTCAGGTTTCCAATTGATCAGTTAGCTTGTCTATATACAGGGAGTTCAGGTCTCCATTTGATCAGTTAGCTTGTCTATATACAGGGTGTTCAGGTTTCCAATTGATCTGTTAGCTTGGCTATATACAGGGAGTTCAGGTTTCCAATTGATCTGTTAGCTTGTCTATATACAGGGAGTTCAGGTTTCCATTTGATCAGTTAGCTTGTCTATATACAGGGTGTTCAGGTTTCCAATTGATCTGTTAGCTTGGCTATATACAGGGTGTTCAGGTTTCCAATTGATCTGTTAGCTTGGCTATATACAGGGAGTTCAGGTTTCCATTTGATCAGTTAGCTTGGCTATATACAGGGAGTTCAGGTTTCCAATTGATCAGTTAGCTTGTCTATATACAGGGAGTTCAGGTTTCCAATTGATCAGTTAGCTTGTCTATATACAGGGAGTTCAGGTTTCCAATTGATCAGTTAGCTTGTCTATATACAGGGAGTTCAGGTTTCCAATTGATCAGTTAGCTTGTCTATATACAGGGAGTTCAGGTTTCCATTTGATCAGTTAGCTTGTCTATATACAGGGAGTTCAGGTTTCCAATTGATCAGTTAGCTTGTCTATATACAGGGAGTTCAGGTTTCCATTTGATCAGTTAGCTTGTCTATATACAGGGTGTTCAAGTTTCCATTTGATCAGTTATTTAGAATTATTGGTTAGCATTCTTATGGCTTGGGTGTGGACATTGTTCAGGGTCCTGTTGGTTTTAGACTTGGTGCACTGCCGTGCGGTAGCAGAGAGAACATTCTGTGGCTTGGGTGGCTGGATTCTTTGAACCACTTTTGGGCCTTCTTCTGACACCACCTGTTATAGATGTCCTGGATGCCAGGGAGCTCTGCCCCAGTAATGTGCTGTACTGGGCCATACTCACCACCTTGCGGTCAGGTGCCTTGCAATTGCCATACCAAGCGGTGATACAGCCAGTCAATGGTGCAGCTGTAGAACCTTTCGAGGATCTTAGGGCACATGCAAAATCTTTTCAGCCTCCTGAGGTGCTGCCATGCCCTCTTCACAACTGTGTGGGTGTGTGTGGACCATGTTAATTCCTTAGTGATGTGAACATCAAGGAATGTGAAGCTCTCAACCCGCTCCACTACAGCCCTATCGATGTGGATGTATACATGCTCACCCCCCCTTTTCCTGTAGTCCACGATCAGCTCCTTTGTCTTGCTGACGTTGAAGGAGAGGTTGTTGTCCTGGCAACACACTGCCAGGTCTCTGACCTCCTCCCTGTAGGCTGTCTCATCGCCGTCGGAGATCAGTCCTACCAGCATTTTGTCGTCAGAAAATGAAGGTATTTGGGTCGTGCACAGTCACGCAGTCTTGGGTGAACAGGGAGTACAGGAGGGGACTAAGCACGCACCCCTGAGGGACCCCGTGTTGAGGATCAGCGTTGCCTACCCTCACCACCTGGGGGCTGGCCGTCAGGAAGTTCAGTTGCAAAGAGAGGTGTTCAGTCCCAGGGTTCTGAGTCTGGTGATGAGTTTGGAGGGGACTATGGTGTTGAATGCTGAGCTGTAGTCAATGACCAGCATTCTCACATAGGTATTCGTCTTATCCAGGTGGGAGAGAGCAGTTTGGAGTGCAATAGAGGTTGCGTCATCTGTCTATCTGTTGGGGTGGTACGCATATTGGAGTGGATCCAGGGTGTCTGGGATGATGGTGTTGATGTGAGCCATGATCAGCCTTTCAAAGCACTTCATGGTTAAATGTGAGTGCAGTTAGGCATGTTACCTTGGCTTTATTGGGCAGGGGACTATGGTAGTCTGCTAGAAACAAGTTGGTATTACATACCGGGTCAGGGATAGGTTGAAAATGTCAGTGAAGCTGGTCAGTGCATGCTCTGAGTCCGCGTCCTGGTATTCCAGCTGGCCCTGCGGCCATGCGAATGTTAACCTGTTTGAAGGTCTTACTCACAAGATCACACAGTCGTCTGGAACAGCTGGTGCTCTCATGCATTGTACAGTGTTGCCTTGAAGGCATTTAGCTCGTCTGGTAGGCTTGCGTCGCTGGGCAGCTCGTGGCTGGGTTTCCCTTTGTAGTCCATGTTAGTTTGCAAGCCCTGCCACATCCGTCGAGCATTAGTGGCAGTAGTAGGATTCGATCTTAGTCCTTTATTGAGGGCGAGAATCGCTTTTCAGCGAGACACTTGGGATTGTAACATACTCTGCTTCACAGAAACATGGCTTTCTGGAAAGGTTCTGTCTGACTCCGTTAAGCCAGTTGGGTTTTCAGTACATCGCTCCAACAGGTATAAACATCTCTCCGGGAAGCAGGAGGGTGAAGGTATATGTTTCATGATTAATGATTTATGGTGTAACTGTGTTAACATACAAGAACTCAAGTCCTTCTGCTCACCCGACTAAGAATATCTAACAATCAAATGCTGACCGTTCTACCTCCTGAGGGAATTTTAGGCAATCATCGCGACAGCCGTATATACAGTATCCCCTCTCATACTGATACCACGTCGGCCCTCAAAGAACTTCATGGGACTTTATGTAAACTGGAAACCACATATCCTGAGGCTGTATTTATTGTAACTGGGGATTTTAACAAAGCAAATCTGAGGACAAGGTTCCCGAAATTATACCAGCATGTAACATTATTACACAACTACATATCTACAATACAACATGTATAATACCACCATACAACAATATCACAATGTGTGCGTATGCATGTATCTGTAGCCGGTGACTAATGTGATAAACTCCTCAATGTTATCGGATGAATCCCTGAACATATTCCAGTCTGATAGCGAAACAGTCCTGTAGCTCATCATCCGCTTCATCGGACCACTTCACTGGTACTTCCTGTTTGAGTTATGGTCTGATTTGCCAAAGGGAGGGCGAGGGAGGACCTTGTATGTGTTTCTGTATGCACAGGTGACATGCTGGTAAAATTGATTTCAGTATCTCTGCATTAAATCAATGGCCACTGTTTGCTTATGGCCCTATACATCTTGTTGAGTGTGCTCTTAGTGCCAGCATCGGTTTGAGGTGGTTCATAGACTTCTACGGAAAATATTAATTAAATAGTATGGTCTCCAGCTGGACTGTCCAACCCTGGAGAGCTACCCTCCTGTAGGTTTTCACTCCAACCCTGTTCCTGGAGAGCTACCCTCCTGTAGGTTTTCACTCCAACCATGTTCCTGGAGAGGTACCCTCCTGTAGGTTTTCACTCCAACCCTGTTCCTGGAGAGCTACCCTCCTGTAGGTTTTCACTCCAACCCTGTTTCTAGAGAGTTACCGTCCTGTAGGTTTTCACTCCAACCCTGTTCCTGGAGAGCTACCGTCCTGTAGGTTTTCACTCCAACCCTGTTTCTGGAGAGTTACCCTCCTGTAGGTTTTCACTCCAACCCTGTTCCTGGAGAGCTACCGTCCTGTAGGTTTTCACTCCAACCCTGTTTCTGGAGAGTTACCCTCCTGTAGGTTTTCACTCCAACCCTGTTCCTGGAGAGTACCCTCCTGTAGGTTTTCACTCCAACCCCAGTTGTAACCGACCTGATTCAGCTTTTCAAACAGCTAATTATTAGAATCAGGTGCGCTAGATGAGGGTTGGAGTGAAAACCTACAGGAGGGTAGCTCTCCAGGAACAGGGTTGGAGTGAAAACCTACAGGAGGGTACCTCTCCAGGAACAGGGTTGGAGTGAAAACCTACAGGAGGGTAACTCTCCAGGAACAGGGTTGGACAGTCCTGGTCTACATCATGAGGTATTCTAACTCAGGTGAGCAAAAACTTGAGACTTCTTTAATATTAGACTTTGCACACCAGCTGTTGTTAACAAAGAGACACGCCCCCCTCCTTTAACCGAGCTTGCCGTCCGGTCTTGGCGATGCAGGGAAAAACCAGCAAGATGGTTATATTATCCATGTCCTCGTTCAGCCATGACTGAGAAACATAGGATTTTACAGTTGTTCAGGTCCTGTTGATAGTATAGTCTTGAATTGAACTCCAGTTTGTTCTCCAGTGAACAGATGGCAGCCTATTTGCTCGCCGACTTAGTCTCGTCAGGATGCCGCCTCGTTGCCTCTTTCGCCTCTGTTTCGTCTTTCGAGTCCCGGGGATTAGGGCCTGGTCCGGAGTAAGCAGAACGTCCAGAGCTGCCGACTCTTTGAAGCAGAAATGTTCATCCAAATTGAGGTTAGTGATTGCTGCTCTGATGTCCAGAAGCTATTTTCGGTCACAGGAAATGATGGAGGAGCCATTGACCTGGTTTACATGCACACCAATATCCTGTTATAATTCGGGATACTCAAGTATTCTGTTTTGGAGTTGACGCATATAAATATCATATTCTGTTTACAATAACCCAAACAAGATTGTACCGTGGTTATGAGAACTCTGGATGTTATGGGCTTTCAAATTGTCTTAATACTATGTTTAGCCATAAAAGTATATAACCCGTTGAGAACATTTGGCCTTTTTTTACATAGTTTATTTTTATTGAAAATTATTTGGGAATATAAATATATTTTTTAAATAAACTTGTTGGAAACCAACACAAAAGAGAATAATTGGTTTTCTTCTTCTTTGTATAATCTCTTTGGTCAATACCAAACACATTAGCCCATTGAGTGGAGCAGAGCTGTGCAGGGACCTGCCTGGTCCAGCCTTTCACAGAGATTGGATCCAGACAAAAGCAGGACGATAATTGGCTCTAGGAGATCAGATTCCATTTATCCCATCATGCAATTAAAAGTATCATTAGCATTTAAATTGCCAAATAAGATTGTGATCAACAGAAATCAATGGGAGCAGCAGGGATCAGCTGGGTGGCTTTATGCTGCTAAACCCACTGGGAGGAAGGTAGGGAGGGACTCAGGGTGCAACCAAATGACACCCTATTCCCATTAAAGTGCATTACTTTTGACCAGGGCCTGCAAAGGGAATAGGGTGTCATTTGGAATGAAACACCTCTCCTTAAACTAAAGGGTTCCAGGAATACTGACAACTTCATAAAGAAACACAAAGGTCAGCACATTATAGTTTGGTCATTTAGCCAACATCATGTTTTGATGCAACGTGTGTCTATGCCAGTTAAAATAGAAAGACTTTGTCCTTCCAAAGATCCATCTTGAATCAAGGAAAATACAAGTCTTTTTGGTTCACAGAGTTTCTCGCCCTTCACCTACAGTGGGGAGAACAAGTATTTGATACACTGCCGATTTTGCAGATTTTCCCACTTACAAAGCATGTAGAAGTCTGTAATTTTTATCATAGGT